>UELU01136451.1:0-25282 GCA_900490025.1 Megastigmus dorsalis | reverse complement strand
CAGGGACAGCAAGATCGGCACCATTTACGAGGGCACCAGCAATATGCAGCTTTCGACCATCGCTAAGTCCATCAGGAAGGAATATTCTTAATGGGAATGATGAACCAACAGCTTTTGTTTGCTTTCACTGCTTAACTTTTTTGATCGTGATTTTTCGATTGACATTGGAGATACGATTGTTGATAAAATATACCCAGACGGCAAAAATAGTTCTCAAAGAGCTCCTTTTGAACTCATGATTTTGGGCATGAATTCTTTAAAGTAAATCTTAAAATTAATAAGATGTATTCATTTAACACTTAATATGAATACACTAAAAGAAAAAAAGAATTATTTACCAATAGTTTCATTAGTCTATTAAATCGAATAATCGGACATAACCCGAGTTCCTTACGAATTCTATAAATTTATTTTACGATCAAATTTTTAATATCAAAAGAATAATTAAAAAATTCTTAATGAATACAATGAATACATTAAGTGTTCTTTTTTAATTCCTACAAAAGAATTCTAATATAATTCTTTTGGCGAACTCTTTCCGAATTCATTTGGATTATGAATGCCGTCTGGGATTGATAACGGATAGAATGTCTGAGATGTGCTTAGGACTTTCATTGTTTATAGTTTAAATCAACTTTTTCCAGATACGTTTTCTAATGGTACCAACATAAACTTTTTACGAAAATATTCTTTTGTAACTTGAAAATGTTGCTTTAAATTAAGCAATGCAAGCTATCGGTATTGTGTAATGGATGATTACGCATAATCTGGTCGGTATTATTAATTTTTTCATTTTGTATGTACATGAACAGTATGAGGAACAATAAAATATGCATGTATTGTGAATGATTCAAATTAGACTGATTGCTTCAAAAGTGAATATCGCAAATCCTATCATTTGCTAATTCTATTGTTGTATACAGTCTGCGGTCATTATATATGTCTGAATAAATATACATTCATCTTGTATATGTATTTCGAATTGTTTATGGTTGAATGCAGTGTTGGGTCCACGTTTCAATCATGTACATGTACATAGTAAACACGAAATGATACGTATAGATGTTTAGTTTTATACCAGCATATTGTCTAGTAATGAATATTATATTATATACAAAACTTTTATATAGATAAGTTTTGCGATTTAATCGCAATTATGATGTAATCAGTCATAGTAATGTATGCAAATGAGTATTTTTGTACCGTGAAACATTTATAAAAGATATATAAAGAACTTTTTTAAAAAATGTCTGTACTTTTTATTTTATGCTGTTTATGCAAGTAAGATATTTGTTATAATATTTTAAAAGAATTTCATAATTTTCTTTCAAATTTCTTTTTCTCGTGAGAAGAGCTGATATATTGCATTTAAATTATTTAAAAAAGTATTAAAAAGTGAAATACCCGCTAACCCGTAATATCTGATTTCTATATAATGTACACAATTTAACAATGTAACGATATACTTAGTAGGATGCAGAGATTCTAGAAGCAATTATAGTGATGCTTACAAGTAGAAACAATTTTACATGTGACTTTCACTCATGAGCAGCTTGATAAACGATAAGGGTCGGAAAGGCATTTTCACCCTCAAGGAACGCGATAACTTTCCCGCTTTAAAGAAGCGAACGTTTAGCTGCTTTCGGGATCCTTCCTACAGAATTCGAAAATTTCAATCAATGTCGATTTACGTTGAAAATGTAGAATTACTTAATGGAAATTTCCGATACTAACTGACTCGCTCACGTCATCACTTGTGTCCGAGCTACTGAAGAAACTCGGTCGAGCAACAAATGAACTGAGAACAGCTGATAATTCCGCTAAATCATTATACCCTTTAGACTCTCTTTGATCCCATAGTCGTTCCTGAGAAACGAAAATTGAAATATATTAATCGATTTATCTTAAAATACTAAATAAATTACAATTAAGTTAGTACCTTTTGGATATTTACAAAATCACTAGGGAAGCTGAAATCCAGGCTACCGACACTACCGTCCTTTGTTACATTGAATCCTAAGGGGCTGTTGCATCGTTCAGGAGCTGTTTGAATTTGATCATCGGAGCCAAACGTAGACGAGTAGTTCAGCGAATGATCCAAATACTCGGCTTTTATTTTACTCGAATCAGAGTCGAAGAAACTCAGTTGAGCAACTAATGGACTGAGGTTAGTTGATCCTGATAAACTTTTATATCCTTCGTGGTTTGTTTGCTCTCGTAGTCGTTCCTAGAATGTCCAAAATTCAAATGAATCGATTTATTTAAAAAAAAATCCAAATTATGATCATCAGTAGCATTTTAGGATATTTACGAAATCTCTCTGGTATCTGGAATCCGAACTAGCGTCCTCAGCTGTACTGAATTCTGTTATGGGACTGCTGCATCGTGCAGGAATTACTTGATTTTGATGATCGGAACCAAGCATAGTTGAGTAGTCCCGCGGATGCTCTAAACCCTCATGAAACCAAACAAAGTCCATTGATTCCATTAAATTCTGCTTAGCAAAATTTTCCGTTAATCTCGACAAGTACCGCACGTTTCAATTAATATATTAGAGAGAAAGGGCGATATTGTATAGTGCTCTCTTTTGGAATAATTTTTTTTTTGTCGATCGACAAAATAGTCAGAGTTTTCTAAATTATATATAAAATAAATTAATCTGTATACAGAAAAATCTGCCCTGGTAAAAAATGCTTATAATATATATAATTGTATAATGTGTATATGTCTAATCGTATTCTAGATATAACATCTCAGTAAAAAATAACTATCTGCTGTAATTGCAGCTGCAACTACTGTTTTTGCATTATTTCCAGGTAGATTTTCCAGCTGGAATTACAGCTGGAGGATATTCCCAACTGCCGGGTATAATACTTGGTGCAACCCCTGCTTTAAAAAATCTTTAAATCAGGTGAAAAATCAGGTCATTTTTCACCTACCGTTTTGAAACGAGAAATCACTTGATTTCTCATATAATGAGCACTTCGTTTTTAATAATTAAAAAAAAAATGTTTAAAACTCGAATTACGAAAGATCTAACATGACACATATGTGTTACCATCCGGATGATAACACCTAAACAGGGGGCCTAAGCGAAGTTATTTACACTTTAGCGTTTTTTTATCTAGTTAAAAAATGGTTTAAATCACGCTAGATCTTACATAATTCGAGTTTTAAACATTTTTTTAATTATTAGAAACGAAGTATTTTTCACCTAATTTTTTAAAGCAGGGACAACCAGTTTATGGCAACGAGTTTATCTCAATCCTACGTTGCGCGTTGTGCCAAATACAGCTTAATGTTCTCTCTCCATGTTGCTTAAATAAAGAAATAATTAGAGGCTGAGACCTCATATGTCATTCGATATTCGTAAAATCTGAAATACTGAAAAATATAGAAAATAACATTTGACTTACATCTTTATAGGTTTTAACATGCGGGTTGGGTTGGGTTATAAACACCAGATACGTGGGGTCTAATTTTATATATTCGAATTTTTAAACAATATCTTTTACTTAGAAAATACTAAAAATTAGGCTATTTAAAATCGGGTGTTAAACCTCATATCGGGTGTTATAACCCGCATTTTAAAACCTATAAAGGTGTAAAGTTAAGTGTAATTTTCTATATTTTTTTATATTTTAAATGTATTCTTGTACAATTTGTGGATATCATAGCTTTGAAAGTTCCAAATCACATGAAGCTATAGATTTTTTATAAGCATAAGATTTGGAATTTTCAAAGTTCAGTTCTGAGATTTTCACAAATCGACCAAATATATAAATTTAAAAATCCACATTATAGAATAATTTATTCAAGATCTAAGGCGAAAAAACAACTTTTGGAAATACAACCAAAACATTGTTAAAATCAAAGTGAAAAATTAAAGTTCATCAATACCTTCGATGATAACCTGGTAAAATTCATCAAGATTTGATTCTATTTCTCTCTTTTTAATCTGATACATTGCAAAGATTATAGAACATTAAAACTACCTCAGGTTCTATATTATAGACTCAATTAAACTCAGAACCAATGAATAAAAAGCTGTTTCATACTGTAAAAATATATTTATCAATACTGTAATACTGTATTACTGTAATAATATAATAGATAATATATTTATCAATAAAAAGATCGGGCGCTCCATATTGACCAAATTTTATTGTTTTTATCAAACTCATGTGCTGAAATAGACAAACAATTTATTAGAACGATTTTTCAATCAAAAAGAAGCTTGGCTATTAGTTTGTATACTTAATATGAAATAATAATTGAAAAATATATATTCATCACGAAATTTAGTTCATTGAATATTTACTTTAATTACCATTTATTTTAACATCAACTTTTTTTTAATTTCTATTATAAGAATACAACTCTGCATTTATTGACTGAATTTTTTTGTATTTAATTTTTCTTAAATTTCATTGGAAATCCATGCAGCCACGGAACAGATATCGAAACGATCAGTCGAAAAAAGGTTTTGCTAGTTATTTAAAAATCTTTATCTGAAAAATCTGATGCACTGAAGTATTAGACGTCATTAGAATATTTCTATCTTAGCTATCCAATGCTGGATAAGTCCAACTAAAATTTAGAGACATGGAAATAAATAAACTACCTAGATTTAAGTATGATGTATTTACCCAGTAAAGGTAAATGTAGAAATGAAGCCTATAATAATTGAGGCAAGACGTAAATCTATTAAATCGTTTTTGATTCTCACTGAGTCTCACTTTTACATTTGAATTATATTTTTAAAAAATAAACAATTAATTCATTATGTTATACAGAAATAACAGCACTTCGATAATAAATACTTATTAAGACTCTGACGAATGTTTAAAATGAATTTAGCTACAAATGAGTAAACATTCGTCACAGAATTTACTTGTGGTCCTTCGAGATTATATGCTTGACACAGTCCGCATTTATAGCGCGCAAAGTATAAATACTACGATCACTCTGTATTAGTTATTCATTATTAGTAACACGGTATATGTACAAAAATACTGGATACTTTTTAGTCAAATTCTTCAATTTCGTATATATTATCGAAAATGTCGAAACGAATGTTTAAACTATGTGCAATAATTTATTTCTACAAAAATTCAATGGTACATCCTAGATTCGGGTCAATGCTATTTTCACATTTACTTATAATTGCAACCATTCACAAGACTTTTCCTAATTTGAAATATCAAGTTTTTGTAAATAATATTAAAAACCTACTCTTAACGAAACAAAATTATAAGTTATTTAAGCCGACATCAGACTTAATAAAAACATTGTATTTTGATTTTTTTCTGGATATTTGCATAAAAAATAATAAGGTTAAAAAATGTACATTTAGGACTTGAATTAAGTATCTAAAATGATTTTTGTTAACACCGATAAACACTGCATGGATTAAAAATACGAATTGTATGTAATATCTCTATTTAAAGATAGGTCAAGGGTATGAAGTAATAAAACGACTAGAATCACGTTGCAACGCATAACTCCTTTATTTAACATAATTACTGCTGTTGGTGTAACAAATGTCATTCTTCCATTGTCATAAATACAATCGCGGGCTGGGTGTACCGCAAAAACTTTGACACAATTACAATGATAAAATTACTTTCATTTTTCATAGAAAAAAGACACAAATTTTCATTTCCGTGCATTATTGTAGTAAACATGAATCTCAGCACCACGAAAAGTTATTGTGTTGTATTGCTGTTGCGTAAACATCGATTTTAAAGACAAAATCGCAAACGAACACCAGACTATACAATTAAAATCTACAATTATTTATGTAATAGGTAAATTCATTTGATAAAAATTCAAATATAAAAAAACACGCTGCCACGCGACTTTGGAGAATGCACTTTCTTTGAGTTCATTTTTATAATGTATTTTCGAAATGCTTCGTTAACGGCAAACTGGCAGAGAAAAAATAAATTTAACCATCTAAAAGTGCACAATACATAGAGAAGACATTGAAGTACGCTGGAGCCTTTGTTTTTCTTTCTTTAAAAACACTGCTTCTCATCCTTGGTACAAAATTTCATCGAAAATAATTCGTAAAATAACAGTTAATAGTTAAAGCTGGGATTTTGTAAAAAATAAATTATGTTAACTATGGCTGGTGTGTTTAAACACTTAAATGCGCTCAATCAATTTGACATTTGAAAATTTAAAATAATGATTCCTACTTGTAGTAAAGAAAGAATTTTTTTCTATGGAATCTTCTAGCCAGGTCACAAAAATCTTTCAAATACTCGATGCGGCATTTTTTTTTACATGATTATTTTTCTCTTATCTTTGATTTATCGCAAAAAATCGCACTGCGCGAAATGAATACTGCTGCTGCTGCTGCTGCGCTCGTACGACGGCTTCACATGTTCTCTCTCACTCTTACTTTTGTTTTTCTTCTCTCAGATAAATTCGCTATGTGTGGGTGTTCCATATTTTCCATTTTAATGCGTATGCGTGTGTAAGTACCACTTAATGACTAGTTTAACGAGCTTAGAAGGCGAGACCAGCTTCGGAATAAGTAGTGAAAATTTTCTCGACCGAGTTGGCATACGCAGCTGTCCTAAGGTCCAGACCAAGATTGAGCTTCATTGCCGTCTTCATGATGGCCTGTAATCAAAATTTACGGTTTTATCAGTTGATGATTGCTTATTCTAGGATAAAGATTAATGGTAGTTTCATTATACGAATAGAATGCAGGATAATTTAAATTTTATCAAGCCGTACTGATTATTTAAATTACATAGTTTACTAAAATCTATTTCTTTTGTACATCCTAAACGGCTTTTAAAATTTCGCAAATTAAATATTATTAATATTATAACAGAATTAAATAAACTTAAGATAAATACATATTTACAAAAAGTCTATTATTCACAGTCAATGATAAATTACTGCTTCAAACTTTTCTATTGTTCATAAATAAATATGTAAAAACTAATCGCAAGGTAAATCGAACTAATCCCGAAGACATTGTTCACATTATGTAAAATTAAAATATACAATGTGAAAAAAATATGTTTAACTTACTCTAGCAGATCGTTCCATGGTATAGTCCAAGCCGGAGTGTACAATGTCTTTTTCGGAAGCACCAGAGATACGCTTCTGGAAAGCCTCAGAAGGAGTGACCGGGATGCGACCGCCTACACGTCCAAATCGGCGTTCCAGAGATTCCTGTACAGATTCTGCAACAAATCAAATGTATTGAAATCAGATATTATCTAATCGAGTTAAATATTTTTAAACAAAAGTAAATTTTTTTATTAGAGTACTTGTTTATTTCTGCATCATAAAATATAATATATTTTTTAAACACATATTCCTTATTTTATAGCACTTAATTTTCTAATAATGAAAGAAGACTGTATTTTTTACTATTCAAGTACTTGCGAAAAGATGTAAAAAATTAATGCATGTATATACCGAGCAGGTGGTAGTTCGATGTTCTTTCGTATTTGAAGGTAAGACGACCGTATGATACGTGGTTAAGATCCTTGAGCCATTCAAAGAAGGAGACGGTCACACCGCCGGCGTTAACATACAAGTCTGGGATAACAAGTACTCCTTTGTCAATAAGGATTTGATCAGCGGCGGGTGTCGTTGGTCCATTAGCAGCTTCAGCTATTATCTTTGCCTGAAAGCATTTGAGTATTTTTACTAGTATTCTCTAAATTAAATATTTCAAAATTTGACCTTCTCTAATAATAATACAATTTGTTGGCCATGTTAAAAAAGAGCCTATTGAAAGTGATTTGACTTAAAAGTGACATCGACAAAATGGAAGAGAAATCAATTTACAGACGACAGATACATGATATTGCTGCAGTGCTGCTTACCTGAATTTTCCCAGCGTTATCCTTTGTAATGACTTTTTCGACAGCTGCGGGAATAAATATGTCGCAAGGCTCGAACATAAGGTTCTCGCCTTCATAAGGTTTCGCGTTTGGGAAGCCGACAATGGTACCGTGGTCCAGACGATACTCTTCCAGTAGCTGCGAATACAGAACGAATAATACGAAATGTAATAAAAAATTATTATTATAATGAGATCTTTTGCACGAGACAGTCCCAATCCAAGAAATGTAAAATGACTTGAGCTTCTAATTTGCACATTAACCGTATACTTAGTGAGTATTGGACGTGTGAAATCATGCCAATATCTAAGCACTGTGTACAAGATCTATTATGTTATAAAGGCATTGAGAAAGAGTGTGCTTTAATCGAAAAAGCGAAAAGGCGAAGAGGGTCTGCAATAGCGTACCTTGGGGTCGATACCCTCGGTATTTATGATTGATCCGTCGTGCTCGATGACACCTATGCAGACAGCACCGGCTCGGTGCAGATAGCGCATCGTATGCAGGCCCACGTTGCCGAAGCCTTGGAGGAT
Organism: Megastigmus dorsalis; assembly: GCA_900490025.1. Taxonomy (NCBI): domain Eukaryota; kingdom Metazoa; phylum Arthropoda; class Insecta; order Hymenoptera; family Megastigmidae; genus Megastigmus; species Megastigmus dorsalis. The sequence goes on along the minus strand of UELU01136451.1, from coordinate 16,872 downwards.
GAAGGTCTTGCCACCCCATCCAGGTGTGCAGCCTGCAAAATAGTCGCGTGCTACCGTCAGCTCGATTACACCTTCAGGTGGAGGAGGAGGAGGAGGAAGAGGAGGATAAGGATGAGGAGGAGGAGGACGACGGAGTTAAAGAAAAGCTAACCGACCGATCATGCTCATGTAGTTGGCCTCGTTGATGAAGTTCTCGATGCCGTGGAAGACGCCGCGACCAGTGGCGGAGACGCGCCCGTGGATTCCGCCCTGGTTGATGGGCTTGCCCGTCACGCAGGCGTGGGCGTTGATGTCCAAGTGGCCGATCGTCTTGGCGTAAGTGTCAGCGATCCACGCCATCTCGCGCTCGCCCGTGCCCATGTCCGGCGCTGGCACGTCGATACCCGGTCCTGCAAAACCCACACGAAGTAATATAAAAATCGCTAATTCCATATTTATCCAGTATACGTAAATTTCTGCTAGTAATCTCATTAATTTATTTAACAAGTTTGCTTTTTAAGCTCTGATTTCATTTTTAGGCGACTCTCTACGATTTTTTACGACCAAGATTTGATAATCTTAAACTGCGCACCTGCAAATTCTCATGATGATGCAAAGCCTGAAAATATCAGTACATGAATTTTTTTTTCAAACTGCGATATCTTTGCTTTAAAAAAATCGTACAAAGTCGACTAAAAAAATTAAATTAAACCTGCATAGAGGAGCTATTTAGATTTGTGGCAAAATTTTTTGTTAAAGCGTATACTACGAAAATTCGAATTGGTAAGTAGTTAGGTATTTCACATTATTTCAAACATTTAAAGTACAATATATCTCGACTTCTAATGAATGAAATCAATAAAGTTCCAACGAGACTTTAAAGAGCAGAAGTTATGTGCACATTTTGTTGGTGCAGTTGAAATCGTTTAGAATCTCACTAGGGTCTAGCACTAGGCTACAAAAAAGAAATATTTCGCGCGTCTCCCTCAACAGATTTTGCGATACGTGATGGAGATAATAGAAGACATTAGAAAAGTATATACAAACCGATGAATCCCTTCTTAGCGAGCTCGAGGGCAAATCTACGGGTGATCTTCTCGAGCTCGTTATCGGAGTAATCCTTAGGGTTAATTTTGACACCGGCCTTGCCACCTCCAAACGGCACGTCCACGCAGGCGCACTTAAACGTCATCAGAGCGGACAGGGCCTTGACCTCGTCCCGGCAGACGTCCAAAGAGTACCGGATACCTGGAATAATCGGAGACGATCGCTTTAATTTCATGTGGCTCTTCGGCTAAACCGTTCTGGTTTTTTTTATTCTTTTTATTCGATACCAACTGATAATGGGGATGTTTCAAATCGCGATTTAAGAAAACGATGTTTGATGATTTGAACTCATTTTTTTGTATAGTAGATTTTAGCGCGTATATTGCAAATGTTGTTTCTACCACTTTCTCGAGAGTTAAATTAACATAGATTTTAGTAACTGTCGTTTGCGTCGATTTTGCAATTAACACGCAGCTAACGAAAATAGCAAAGCCAATATTCTCGTCTAAATCGCAAATACTCATTGAAAGTAAAGGCACAAAAATGCGTTAACGGTGTCGACTGTAACCTACACAATTTTCGTTGCATCCTATCGTTACATCCCATTTGAAATTTCAAAAAGTAACGTTCTCAACCAATGCAGCTTAATTACAAAGCTCGTAAACATTATGCATGGTTTCGCAACAAAACATACCGCACACTCTAATTGGCCTACGCAACAACGGGCAAGTACAGATTTCGAACGAGCATAAAAGTCACTTGCCGTGAGCGACACGACATTACATGGTCCCTCGTAAAACTTCGTTCCTCCGTTAATCGCCGCAGACAACAAATAAAAAAAAAAATAACAGGCTAAATTAACAGAGGGACATCTCGAAACTATCCGAACGCCAAGCGCAAACTTTTTATTTGTTCGTCGTCATCCGTGAAACGGATGACTGTTATTATTCGGTGATAAGCTTTTAAAAAGAGAGAGAGAGAGAGAGAGAAGGAGAGGGTGGAGGGGGAAAGCCGTGGACGGAGAGGCAGAAGTGCGAGACGCCCCCTCGAGTGATCTATTCTCGCATCCGATCACCTGATGATGCCGCTTCACCAAAATAGCCGTCGTGTGAACTCGAACGTTGAGTAAACGTTCAAAAAAACGACTTGACACTGCAGCCAAATACTTTTTTTCTTACTCGTACGCTTTATGATATAAGCTCGCGCTTTTCAAATTGCTCTATGAACAATTATTTTTTTAATGGATCATTACACTGGTAGAAGATTGTCGTGTTTGACTGGTTAACGTGCTAATCAAATGGCAACATTCTTGCACTATTATACTTTCAAATGATCTATGCCTCGAATTAATATTTCTATCCGGAGTACCAATGGGACGATTTATCGAAATAAAAAACAATGTCAAAGGTTTAGGGTTCAAGTAAATTCAAAATATGTTTTCGTGTATATTCAGCTGTAGCTCAATGGCTCTACTTCCTTATGTTTGCGAGAAATGAATATATTTCAGAAATTTTTTTTTACAATATCAATTTATTTAAAATGATTGTCAAAATTATTGAAAATAAATTTCTTTGATTTTTTAAAAGATTTCTTTGATCCAGAAGTTTATATTGGTACTTTTAAAAAAATTTTATTTTTAAATTCTTTCGCATGTGATTTCAACACATGAAAAATAGATTATATAATTGTATATTAAAGCTTGAATATTAAAGCAATGAATGAATAATGTTTGAACAGCTGTGGTCTGTATGCGCCACAAACTCATAAAAAGGCATACGTTTTATTTTTTCCTGAAAAGAATTGAATCTGCAAAAACGATAGCTTAGACGCTGCAAGCTGCATGCATCCTTCATATGTCCATTTGTATACTGTTTACACAAAATACTCATGTTACTATAGCCTTCGGCTCGGGCGATAATTTACATGCGATCTGAGACCATTCTTATTTTACTTCCCTTGGACTGTGATGTACTTACTATTCCTCATCACTAAAATACCCACCAACTTTCTGGACTTGCACTCTCTACCTACATCAGAATGAATGACTTTATTATGTATTATTTTGCAGGTGAATTTCACACCGAATGCGATTTAAAAAGGGCTGGCAAAATATGAATAATCATAAAATTCATTGTTTCCCAAAATGTAAGGTATCCAACAATCGTCAGCCACCCCATTTATCCCAACCCAACCCCTACAGCCATATGCACAGACTGCAAAGTGTCCTCCTATATACTCGATACTATAGAGTGACGGGTGGCGCCGCTGCCAGGCGGTCTGCCACTGTGCAATGGTCGGCTGCATTCTTCGATCGCTCGTCAGCCAACGACTTGCCAAGAGACGAAACGCCGCGGAGGCCAACTCTCCGTACGCAACGATTGATCGACTGATCTCACCGCCCCTGTTCACATTCTAAACTCTCGATCCTCATTGCTTACTAAGCACATCAGCTATGCGGATGAGAATGTTTGCTTTCGTAGAATCAAACGTTTCGCTACGTCGTTTAGAGAAAAAAAAAATCGACTTCTAAGGGCGGATCTTTGCTTTATATCAATAAGGTTGTTTTTATCTATTCTACATATGATTCTGCAGTCGGAGATACGTCGTTTAGTCTAATTTTATTATGTATATACTTTGATCTTTAGTCCAGGATTCCGATCATTCTAGTGGAAATCATACGCTATACAAGTGGAATTTTAAATTGATAAAACCAAAGTGGACATTAGAATTAATATAATTCGTTTTCAATAAACATTATTGCCTTTGTGGATTAATAAATAATTAATTTTGTGCACAAATTAAGTTTAAAAATCATGTTACAAAATCAAATAGGTTTCGAAGGTATATGCTATTGGAATTCAAACGTATTCATCTTGCTAAAATTAAAAATTGTCCCCATAGTACAAATAATCTTTGTGGCTATTATATTGCAAACACTATTACTGATATATGAGTGATAATTTATGGACAGTACTAATAATACAGACATACGTTTTATACATGGGAAATATATATTCACAGAGCCTGACGTTTTTTACGTACACCAAGTACAAAAAACTATGGCCTATAGTGGATGTACTGTTTTGTCATTTATTTTAAAATATACTTCGTAATTTTTTTGGCAGAAACTAAATTAATAACATAGATATGTGCAGAGCCGCAAGAAATTATAAATGATTTGTGCATTGGAATATACGGGCGATATGTTTTGAATTTTGAAATAAAAGTACATCAGCAGTACTCGGTATAAGTAGTGATTCAGCTCCGTTGATATATATATCAACCGTGCATGAAACATATATCACCATTGGATATTTCCGATAAATAACCCCTATTCGCTATGAGTACATCCTACACGAGCAAAACGCTTAAAGTTGTGTCGCGTATAGGCTTTCGCACGATAAAGCAGTAAGGAATAAGGAATAAGAACTAACATTGTTAGTATATACCTGCAGTTATTCAACGTCCTCTGCTCGAACTCACCGTGGTAGCCTCGCGCACGCACGCGTACACGTTGCGTAAGCTTAGAATTTTCGTTTTGCGTCAAAACGAGCTCATATCGAGTACTGGAGATATTCGTTGCAATAAATTGGCCAGACAGATTATTTTTACGCAGACTGAAATAGACCAAGACTAAAGTATTAGATACGCTCCACTATAGAGTGGACAGTCCATGCAAAATAGGGTACAATAAAGCTCGCTTTCGGAGAATTGAAGAAGTGCAACACACACATCGATTCTAGGAAGGCAATTTTAGAATTGCACACAAGAGAAGATTCTATTCCGTCCGTAAAAGCGAGTTAGCGTTTAAATTGATTTGTTGGTCGGCTGTGCGCTTTTGTGCGCCTTCGCACAATTGTTAGTCTTTCAATTTTCTATATAAGAGAATTCAAAATATCGTGTGTTAATAACGAATCGCGAGCTAAATAAACACGCAAATATTGAAACCAACGTAACGTTTCAATTATACTGGCTCACTCGTTAGAATTACGGAGTTAATTGTTTCGTTTATCAGACATCGTGCGTTGGTCGCAATGCATATAAATAACTGGGAAACATTTCGCGCTTATCTGGACAACATTCCTTTGCGTCCAACGTATGAGAGGGCATGGAAGTTGTGGAGAGCAAACAAGCTCTTCTTTTGGCACCATTATAATCATCTGGCCTGTGAACATAATTCGAAATTTTTGAACTCATTTTTTATTTATCTTGCGATATCGTATAGAGGCGTTATACACTGTTTTCTGAGTAAAAGAGACCATTAATTTGTAGCAATAATACCGTTTTCGGATCAAAATGATAAAATCAAAAGAAAGTTTTTTTACAAAACTGTATATTTCTTTTAACTAAGAAAACTTAGCCTAACTATTCTTTATTTCGCGATTCCACAGTAAATTCACGATTATTAGTCTTCAAATTTTCTATATTTGTACTATAGTTCAGATCTCTTATCAAACGGATAGTTATACATTTAAAGAAAAGGAGCAAGTAATCAATTTTTAAAGTTCACAGTTCATCATGTGTGTATTTTTTTTATGTTGAAATGAACGTATTATATGCAGTCAACATTTATGAGTGAAATATTAATAGATTTGCCGATAAACACTGATTAAAATTAAAAACTCTCATTTGCGTGTACTTGCATAAAATATATACATAACAATGCGTATTTATCAATAAATTACATCAACGGAATCTTGAGTACGTTTCTTTATCGTTATCGATCTATGATACTGTAATAAATGTACCAACGAAAATTTCTCATCTTTATCGCCATCTGCATCGAAGTATCGATGAAATATTTAAGGGTCTTCATTATCAGAAGCTCACTGACAGATGCATTTTCTATCAATAAGAAACCATAGATATGTACAAGAATCGAAGAGCATTTTTTAGGTCACACGCTCTCGAACATCCCACCTGAACACTGACAAATCGATACGTAAAACTAACGAAAGTCTACGCGTATAAAATATTCAACATATATTAATACATCGATTACAGAAAAACAAAGTAAGTAGCGATTCGCGAAAAGGTGAGGACATAGAGTCACGCTCGGGTTACACGGCCTTGATTACGCCCGAGCCGCTGTTCATTTTCGGGGGCATTGCGTATTATTAATAGACGGCGGGAGGCTCGACTTGTCTACGTATACTCGGGATGTAAAAGCGGCTCTAATAATCCGCGTAAACAAGCCTATCGTGTCCTCGTGACTCTCGTCGCGCGTTCTTCTTATTATTATATATATACCTATATTCTCATATATATATATATATATATATATATACCGACCTGTTTTTCTCTGTGCTTTTAGAGATGACGGATAGCTTTTTCTTTCTTTCGTTCTCGGTATAGAGACGACGGCACTGTCGCCTGACAGAAATAGTTGCGCATTACTCGGAAGTAACAACCCTCGCGCGGTATATACGTTCTTCCGATTGCGCTGCTGTGCAGATGTGCACGCGTTACTCTCTTTCTCTCTCTCTCTGATGCACCATCAGTTCTTTTATGAAATTCTAAACTTACTGATAAAAAATGATAAATGTCCATGATAAAATATTAGACAGTTGCGCATTTATGTCTTTACTAACCTTAGGATGACACCGTTTTAATTAGATATTAAAAGTTATAAATAAAAGCTGAGGTGCTTTTTTTACGCAATGAAAGTTAACCATGAAATCATATATAAGATATACTTAATTTGTATCAAATTTTTATACGTAAATTTCATTATAAAGATACTGTCATGAGATAGATAGATAGATAGATAGATAGATAGATATAATGTTTATTTGTAACTTGTTACAAAATTTAGAGAGAGAGAGAGAAAGAAAGAGAGAGAGAGAGAGAGGGAGGTTATCGATGATGTTATTATTACAGATTAATAAACTAATTTTTATAACTCACAAGGAGGTGACCAGACATGCGGGTCTTAGATTTTCTTGGAACTTTCAGGAAATGCTTCTTGTGCATAATAATGAGAGCCATGTATCAGGGTTTTGTTGTACTGGCCCTGGTTTGAAAAATATTAATCAGTTTATATTGATTATAACACATTAGAATAATACATTTCTATTGTATCTATATACATAATGGTTAAAAAATACGTATATATATGTATTTCATGCTAAAAGATAAGTGAATATCATCAAGACCAGAACCTATTCAATAAAACGCCGAGACTCAAAGATCTTATTGTTTTGTATAAAAAGTAATTCCTGAAAATTGTCAAGAAAATCTGTAGGATCATACATCTTTGAAATGAAAAAGATATACAACACTTTTCATCACAGATCTCAAAACGAGAACTAAATTAAATTATTTGGATTCCTTCACACATAGGAATCGGAGGAAATGAAGAAGCTGATCTTGATAAATCTGCGACACATTCAGATTCTCCAGAATTAAAAAAAAATCCATTTACAGACTTAGTTGAATCATTTAAAAAAACATGCTAAGACAGAAACTGAAATAAAAGTCAAAGAAAAGGCTAAAGAAACAGGCAAAAAATACTTTCAACTGAACTTTAAATGTGACAAAAAACCATGGTACGCTGGGAACTAATTGTTACCGTAAATAGGTGTAGAGCTGATCACTATAATCTTATCTCGATTTCTCTCTCGCTCGCATTGGCATCATTAATACCAGAATCTGCCAATGCCAAACAGCTGATGAAAATTTAAACTATGTGATATGGCAATGTCAAAACTACGACTCACAGACAAAAACTTTTTGGATCCTTGATTAAATTAAACTACAGGCCCCCATTCAACATTGAAGCCTTTCTTATATGTTCAAATATAAAACCGCTAAGTCTAATTGTTCATACCTTCTTGAAAAATTGTAACCGAAAAATCTAAAATTGTAAACGAAATGTATATAGCGGCATATTTTGTATAGTAAAATTTTGTAAAAATTGTGCATTGATTTCTGAAGCATAAATGAACCTCCACGAGGTATCAACATTGCTAAATAAATAAAATAAAAAAAATAATCTGTAGGACTGGATTAAATTTTAATTGAAAACTGGTCCTACCTATTATAAATAGTATAATCGAAAATTACTCCCTATAACGTTTTCTTTTTAAAATGATTATTAATTTTTATTAGATTTAGTTACATGAAATATTTAGGTATATGAAACTTTAGTGGGGGAAATAAAATTTTAAGCTAAGTTCCATACATTCTTTTATTTACATTTAGTTATTATCGAAATTGGAAATTTTGCTTGTTAGCAGCTAATATAAAATTCCTCGATCTCGAAACAGAAATTTCAAATCGATCATATATGCATTCGCAGAGAAAAGCAATGGAAAAGAGAGCCGCAGGCACAGGTCGTTTTGTTTCGCAGATTCGAACGACTGAAATTGAGCTCCGAGGAATTTGGAGATCGCATAGCGGGGATGCGAAGCATCCCGAACGCGCCGAATACGATGCGGTGGCCGCCACGCTCAAGGCCGCGCACGCGTCATCCAAATCGTCTCTTTTTTAGCTGCTACGCTCTTACCCTTTATTCTTCTCTTTTGCTGAGGCAACGCTATAATACGCCGGTACGAACCGGCGAAAATGAAATAAAACAAGCTACCGCGAGACATTGATTGCGTAAGCGAATTTATACGTGTGTTGGTGTACTCGAGCTATTGTTCTTTTCTTTTTTTTGTAGTTTGAATTTTTTTAATCGAACTGTTTTTATAGTGAATCTTGGGGGGTATTAACTTGGCTCGTTAATGTTCGCCGATTGGGAAAACACATTCTTTCAACAATTTTGATCATAATCTGAATTTCTAAATTTAATGATTGTAAATAACGTAGTCTTTTTTAATTCAAAGTTATCGAGGCTTGGTTCGTGATTTTATTTTTGTTGCGAAGACTCGGAGACAGTCAAATATGTTAAAAGAAAACCGATTAAGTAGAAGGCACATTCGATGGCCGATATACTTTTCATTGCGCGACAATCTCGATTAACGACTCGACATAAAATTTAAGATACAAAAGTGCTTAAACCCACTCAAAACTTCCGTGTCGATAAAGCTTCAAGTAGTCTAAGTAGAATGAAAATCCATCACAAAGCACGTGTACGTGAGATAAATAAGAATTCAACGCGTGCGCGGCTTTAAGGCGCTATACAGCGATTGTTTTAAGTGCTCTCGAACATAATACACATCTCGTACGCGCATAGATTGCAGATAAGGCTAATCGGCTATAGTTTGGTGCGTGCAACACATGACTTTTGCGCACGCGCATTTCATTTTTAATCGGATCTACAATGGTCGAAACGCACACGCCGGGAATTTCAATTTATCGATCAGGTCGATCTACGCTAGATCGGTTCGCAATTAGACGATCACGATTCTCGCTAATCGTGCGTACTATATCCGCTGCACTATTCAACATTTTGAGCGAACTTTGATTTATCGGAGATCCTGCGATAAGGCCGAATGAAAAAAACATTGAGTTGAATGAATGTAACGAAGGCTTATAAGAAGAGTTGGATGTTTCATGAGAATCGGCATAGTATGGATAATAATCATTGTCCAAGAAATCACTTAACCTAACAATAAAACGATCCAGTGCTAGTCGCATTCAAGAAGCGTATCATGAAAAAGAAGTCACTTAATAAAAAAAAAAAAAGTGATAGAGGAAAAAACATGGGAGTTGCTTTGGGTTCGCGGACGAATCGGATGGAACGCAACGCTTAATTAGTTATACATTGCGCAACAAGTGGTCGAAGTAGATAACCTGAGCGTACAATATTGCTTTCATACAACGTGCGCAAAAGCTGATTTTCCAAGCGTATGCGTGCGCGAAATCGAACTTTGCACTCGGAGTGTGGAAAACAAATATAATAATCGAGTCTTCAGCGGACGGTATCGATAATTCTTGTGATAACAGACAAGAATAAAAATGGGCAAGAAAGAAATCCATCGACACGTGGGGCGTCGACTGCAGCGTCGACGTTTGTTTCGCACGGGAGTCGAGTGTCGGGCCTATAACGATTGAATCATGCGCGCGGCCCGCATCTGTCGCTCAGTTCGCATAGGAAGCGCGTGTCGCGCCGATGACGCGAGCTCCACCAGATAAACAAGCCGTATATAAGCGCACTCGCGACTCGTGTCCTTATTACTGATATACATGTGACTATATCCCCGGTCTTTAATGAATGGATTCGAAACATTAAAGTTCTGTTGTCGACTACCGCGCATGATTCTAATTTATTCGTTCGCTGCGGCCTTCTTGATATCAAGGCGAGTATCAAGCCTCCAAAAAGCGGATCTTAATGAGGCTTTGCGAGACATTTTAGCTGTAGTCTAAGTGCCTAAAAATAATACTCGGTATTTCAAGTTCGATCGCACGAACCCTATATAGAAGCTTAGATGCACCTATTTACATTTTCTTGTATTTAGAAGACTCTAGAAAATTTAAATAAGTAACTCCAATATTTTACGATTGCTATCGTTTCGAGTATGTAACAACCACTTTTTCGGGACAATCGTCACAAGACACTAGACTTGAGTAATAAATGTTTGAATTTTAATTATAAAAAGTAATCGCCTGATACAAGATTAATCATTCGATTCTAACAGAATTAACGGTTTAATTGCGCCCCTCAAACGTGAAAATTCGTTGACAACTGCTATTAAGAAATAACTCTGTTTTTCTGTGTAAACATTAGCCACAAGTCACGAAAAATCTCGCGAAAAACTGCATTATTATATTTAAATAGTTAATTCATCGGATAGTCATATTCATCGAGTTGCAAAAAAAATTAATTACAGGAATCGAGTCTCACTAATCGATTGGCGATTACTCAGTTCAAGAAATAAAAGAAAAAAAGACAATCTGGCCATCGCGTGCATTCTTTGAGCACAGTAAATACGCTGTCCGTGCATTTTATTAGCCTGCATACACGAGATATTAAACTTTCTTGCCAAATTCATACGACATCGGTGAATGTCAAATCAATTCAATCGGTTTCGAAATTCGTAATTCTGAAGTGACCAATGCCTATATACGCATATCGGGTTCAATGTCTTGTGAAATACGAGCCAAAAAGACATGTTCCATTCTAACAACTGATCAAGTTCGTTGGATTAATATGACGGATTATATATAGCGATTGTCAATAAATGTGGAGGAAATTAGAAGTGTTATGCACTATAGTATCAAGTGCAAAAGTGCCTCGGAGACATCGCGGCGCGGCAACAAAAGGCCAAGATCAAGGCTTTTTCGGGCGGCAACAGTGCATGATTGATCGCGCGAGCTAGTGGGCCCGTTAACATCAGGAAGACTGTATTGAGACGCGAGTGCGCTATGTTGTAAGAGCATAAGGAGGCCAAGTTGAGCGTCGCTTTTCAGCTTATGCTCCTCTCTCTCTCTCTCTCTCTCGCTCTCTCTAGGCTCGCTCGCGCGCTCTCCAATGGAACGACGTTCGTCGGTCTGTAATCGACACTTGTAGGCGATCTCAACGATTCCGTCTCTTTCTCTTTGCTTATACTTATCACGTTGTGATACGCTTCGGGTAGTACTTAAAAATACTTGATCCAGGTGTAAATATGCTGATACTGTACAAGAAGTTGAGATTCCTTCTCCACAACTGATTTTTTTGATAAAATTGGAATGGAAATGCACGATTTTGGTTGGGAAAGTTTTGTTACTTACGTTATCGAGGAATGAACTACTCTTTCACGACCGGCTAAAGGCCTAAACCCTTCAACGAATAAAATTTTGAAATTATATCTCCTTGCATTAATGACTAATCATGACTCTTTAATGACATAAAAGTTAAATGGTAATTTCTAAATCGGCAATGATTTATAAAAGTTTCCACGAATAAATGAAGAAGTTTAAGCTCATTACGTGCTCGAAGGTGAAGCAAATTTAGAGAGGATGAATGAGAGAAAAGGCAGAGTCTAGAGATGAATTTTGAGTAATGAGATATACGTTTAGCCGAGCTCGTAATAAGCGATAAAAAGTCACACGGAGGTTAACAGGAGGACGATAAACAAAAGCCGATAAGACGATAATTACTGAACTGCATGACGTAATAATGCACGAATTGGCATATATGTGCGGCTCGATTCTGTCAATACTGCACTACGGCTCTTTTACATACCACGTGGACGCAATACAATTGTTATGTCCCTCGCTGCAATGCAACGAATATCGCGATTTTATTAGAATGAAATATTGAGCTTAATACGATTTTCATTCACACAGCTGGAAAAAATATTGTGAACATCTGTTTAATTATCATGACTCGCAGTTAATAATGTAATGATTTGAAAACGTGAAAAATCAAATTTATAACGGTTGTATAATTTAATCGCTTGTTACTTTCGAAAAGAAGTATTCTTTTCTCTTTGATTCGAGTTGATTTTATTCCAAGATATATCTGAAAAATTCCGTTCCAAATGCATACTACAATTAGAATATTGTAGCCAAGTAGTGAAATTAGGCTTCACTTTACTTCTAGAGACACTGTGAAAGTCCTCCGAAAAACCAATAGACCGCCCCTTAAGACCCGTAAAATCTCAAAACTTTCTCCTCGTCCATTGAACTGTGACGCAAAAATTAATCGCTTTACCCACTACAATGTTCAATAACATATATTAGGAAATTAAAAGAATTATTCATTGGAATGAAAGCGATGTTTGAACGTTCGAATGAAGAATTATAAGTGTGGAGTTACAGAAAAAGAAGTAGACCAAGTCAAGATTAGAACTAAAAAGGTAGCTTTGTTACTTGTTTGCTATTCTTACTTTGTAGCATCGCTTCTTTTTCTTTTAATTCCTGTCAAGGTGAACCAGTGGTCATAAGATTTATGAAAATATAAATCTATTTTATTCATCATTTACCATTAGCTTTTACTTAATTAAAAATTTATAATTTTCCATGGAAAATGTTTTAATATTGCAGTTTTGGAAACTGCTTGATTAAAACAATTATAGCATTTATAAATAAATATCTATAAATAATTATAGATAAATAAACGCGACAGTACCTCCTTTGCAAGGTGTTCTATGCGTTGAATGCTGAGCTCTGTAACCAGTAATCATTTCATAGTCTCCGGAATCACGTCTCAATGGAAAATGTGTCTCATAAATGTGATCACATGGCTGCATCAGCATAAGAATACCCTTGACCTTTTTCTTTCGGTCTTCGATGCTCAGCCTGGACTTTTTCCACAGTGAACAGTCTTCAATAAGTTTATCTTCGACTACACAACAGGCACGATGGAAGAAGTATTCAACCATGTCAAAAAACTTTGGATCTGATGCTGTGGGCACATCTTTAAGTCTGTCAGGGATTTGATGGTCTGAGTAACCCCTGTTGTTTTGTAAACGGAGGAAAGCAGCTGTTTGTGCAATTTCCTGGCTCTGCTTCAGAGCAGATGTTGTTCTGGTTAATTTTCTTATGTGGAACATGTTGAGCTTTATCTTTTAAAAATTTTATCTTCTCACACAATTAACTGTAACATAAATAAAATGTTATAAAAAATTAAATATTTAGAAAAAATAGAACTGTAACTTGACTTTAAAATTTTAGAAGCCTTTTTTAAATTATTAATGCAAATTATTACAGAACTAATTTAAAATTGCAAGTATCCTGTGTAGCAAAATGAGAACATTCGCATTAAGCTGTATTAAGGTACATTGAAGGTGATAAAGAATTTTAAAGAGCATGACAAACAGGATAAAAATTCTGTGATGTATGTTTACAGAGTGAATCAAGGTTCTTAAAATTTTCTGTGTTAAGATAAAAAATGATTTATTTCTAATTTAAAAACCAACAGTGGCAGTTAAAAGAAATAAAATTTAAAGGTAATAAAAATAATAAATAAAGCAATTTAATTATATAATGAATAACAATGTGAGTTATTATATTTGTTACATCCAGAATTCGTGTTAATAGTATTTATTGATTAGCTAATAAATCTTTGTTTGAAGGCAAGAAATTGCTTTTGTCAGTCAATGAATACAAAGTAATAAATACAAGTGCAGCGTATCAATTAATTTAAATGTCATGAAAGTAAAAATACAGACAGATGATAACAGATGCATGGTGCTACAAAACATGGAATGAAATGTATTAAACTCATAAGGAATAATTTACACAATATACATACGAAAATAAATAAATATATAATACTGTTGGCACAAATTTTTTTATTTTAATAAAACAAACTACATGACAACTAATATAGTAATTCTTTTAACACATAAAAAAAAAATAAAAAAGAATTGCTGAGTACTAAAACTTTAGAAATAGCAACGTCAAAAGGTAGCAATGAAAAGTCTCCGAGGAGAGAAATAGATCATACAAAACAGACATCTTCTTATAGTAACACAGAGCAGAATAGAAAGTAAAGTAAAATACAAAAAGTAAAAGCCTACAGGAGTAGCATTAAGTCATCAATATAAATGAAAATAAGTAAAATTACACACATTGCTTCAAAATCAAAAAGTATTTTAAAATTATGTTAAACATTAAAGCAACACAAATTACAAACCATTATCTGCCAGAAACTGGAAAATTTTGCAGCAGATTAATGAAACCTTCTGTTCAAGAAGTAGAAAGATCTATGTAACCAAAATTACCGTTTGAACTCCGTATTCCCAGAAAAGCCTAAAATTTTGCGCAACTCTACTTTGAAATTTTTTTTTTGTTAGACGTTCAAAATATAACCACAAATCAAAAAGCAAAACAAAACCGTATACGGTTCGAAAACAAATCGAGGGTAAGACCACTGCATATACATACCTCGACTTGAAATTCTTCCCTCCAGAAAAAAAGTCTCGTTTTAACTCCTGTTCTCTTTTGCCACGCGCTCTCGCGCAAAATAAGTAGGCTAAATAGAAAGAGAGAAAAAGAGAGAGATAAAGAGAGGAGCTGCGGAGCCCCAGTAGAAAACGAGGAGAGGAGAGAACTGAAGCTCTCTCTTTTTTCTTTCTCTATTTCTTCGTAGAAAGAGAAAAGAGTTAAATCACTGTAGTATGAGAAACACGCGACAGTTTGTCCCGATGCACTCGTAAGTACGGCGCAACGGCGAATGGAAACGCCAACTTAGAGGGAGAGCACAGATTACGGAAACTTGACCCCCTCGACGACTATATGTAGAAGAGAAACAGGCAGAGACAGAGAGAGAGAGAGAGAGATATAACTATCTCGCGCCCCGCCGCTATTTTATATAGGTGTTAGGCTAGGATTCGAGAATAGTGAGGTTAGGTTATCTCGAAATATACAGCGTCAAGGAAGAACTTATCCATGAACTTTGCAAACTGTCTGGTTATAACTGACTAGAAAAGTGTATATCTATACTGATGTGCATATATACACGTCACACCATTCTTTTATCGAAAGATAAATCAATACTTATTCAAAAAAACTAATGAGTAACCACAAAACCATTTGTCGTTTATTTTTCATTTTTAGTACATACTTAAAATGATACCAATGGGTTTTTTTCAATAATTTTTGTACGATGATTGGAGAAGAATGATTGGCCGTATATTTAAGATGGGTATTAAATTTACAGAACTTGTAACTTTGCATGAAAAAAAAAATTAAAAAAGATTTGGGAACGCATTGAAATCGTTTTACGAATAAATTTGTATTTCGTTTTTGAATATCTCCACAGACGCTGAGCCTTTTTAAAATATCCACCTGGATCTACCCGGATTCCACTTGACGATTTTTTACTAACGGTACTACTTATAACATTTTATTTTTAATTCTCATAAAAGTTTAGAATTTGAATCATGTCTATAACACGAAACACTTTAAAAGATTTATGTATTTCGAAATATTTTAAAATCATTAAAAAACATATTTATAACATTATTAGTTAATTTATACTTTAAACGTCTCATACAAAATATTATAAAAACATTTGTAAAATATTTTATTTGAAATGTTCTTGTATATTTTTAAAAATGTTACAAAATATTTTTAAACCTTATAAAAATTATTCTAATATTTTATAATATTTTTATAATGTATTTAAAATATTTCTATAAGACTTCACCAACATATTGTGCTAGGGTTTGGAAGATTCTTGTTATACATTACTTTTTGCCTAAAACTCTCTGTCAGCACCTCTATAACGATGTAAACATTATAAGATTTCAGTCTCATGAATTGTTATCCATAATTCACAGAATGTCTTCGTAAATTATTACGTTCATGATTCACAGATTTTTGTCATTGAAATTTTTTAAGATAAAAATTTCTTTTAATTGTGGATGGAATTTTAAAACTGGAACCACGTAATGTTTACATCATTATTGAGGTGCTGACAGTAAATATTTTTTCCAAAATTTAATCTCAATCTCAATATATTTCGTTAAATGCAAAACTAAGGTAAGAATCTTCCCGACCCAGAAACATCCTCATAGAAATATATTGGGAAATATTTTTAAAAGCTTTTAAAACGTTTTTTTAATATTCTGATAAAATATATTTTTTTAAGATTTTATAATATTCTAAAATCATTTCTACGTAATATTTCAATAACGCATACGCAAACATTTAATCCATTAACGACCAAGACCCCGAATTTTCAACAACTTTTGATTTAAAAAAATTTGAAAAAGATCATATCCGACGTATTTTGAGCTGTTCTTTTGAATGGTGATACCGATTTTTTGTTAAAATACTCCTGCAAAACAATATGGCTTGTTTTTCATGCAAAAAAGTTAAAGTTTTTTTTCATGATTCTAAAATATTTTTAAAATTTCTAAATTTTTTTTATATAATAGTTCAAAATTTCTAAATTTTTTAACTTTTTTTCGTGAAAAATTCGCCATTTTTTTGCAGAGGTATTTTAACAAAAAATCGGTATCACCA
>UELU01136449.1:7632-40804 GCA_900490025.1 Megastigmus dorsalis | reverse complement strand
TATATATACATATATATATATATATGCATACCTCGAGCTCCTCTGATTTGCCTAATTGGCAGGGGGTAATTAGCGAGGATTTCGCGTCACTTTCATGGCTCCACCCGGTCACCCTGCTGCGCAGTTCTCCTCCCCGAGTCGAAGGAACCAACCCCATCATAGCCCGTTTCGAAGCTCCTCCGTGGTGTTTCTGCTCGCGGGCACTGTGCCGCAAATCAGACATTCCTATGTAAACTTGCGAGTCGTTCTCTTCTGACCCCTCAGCTGTATGCCTGCGACTTATGTCCGAGACCCGCCTCTATATATGTATATATGGATGCCGTGATTATTTAGGAGCTGCATGTGGAGCTGGACAGTCTTGCTCATAATGGCACGCGGGGTGTAAGTTGCGCAACGAACAAAACAAAAAAAAAGAGGAATCAGTTTCGGGATCATTCGGATGCAATGTTCTTGAAGAGGGGTAGAAGGATTATAGTTTATATAGTTTCTGCAGAGACTTGGTCGTGAATAATTTTAAATAAATTCGGGTTTGTGAATAAAAGGGCGAGCGGTAACTCGACGGCAGGGCTGTGGATGGAATGGTCCTTTGTTTTCTTTGGAAAAACTTATTTTTTGTAGATAGGTGGTATTGCAAAATATAACTTTTCATAAAGATATATGGCAATGTTTGGAATATTAGGGCTGACTGTTGAATTTTTCAAATTAGTACTGATCATCTTCTATTTGATTAAGAACTTATATTGTAAAAAATTAACCGAAAAATGTATCGTCTTTATATATAGGTTTTATCCATCAAATACTAATTTTAAAATGAGGGAACATTGTTTCCATCGATGATAATTAAATTCTGTATTCATCACAAAGGTTTAATACATATGAATTTCATCAAAGTTTATTTTACGATTTAAGACTACTTTTTTTTAAATAAAAAACACAATCCTGTAGAAGCGATGAAGTGAAATTTCAATCCAAATTAACTTAGTTGTAAAATCGTTTCGTTGCAAATCGATTTACATCTAAAATTCTAAAACTCAAAATAATTCAAATACGTCTAATCCAGCTGTTCACTTTTGCCCCAGAGTGTACACAATCAAAGGTAAGCAATGAAGCTGCAGAAATGGAGCCGAATCCGAGTATAGAGATTGGCTCTAGAGAGGGGGAGCGTTAGTATAGTGACGAGGCCCGAACGAAATAGAGTCCAGCGGGTGTCCGTCATTCTCCCACTCTTCGCCGTATGATATTCTCTTCTAGTCGACGTCGTCGGTGTGCATCGATGCGTAGATCAAGCGAGAGCGAGTCAGACAGACAAACGCGCGTAGACGAGAACAGCAGCAGCCATGGCATTATACATACAGCCATATATATATAGTATAGGTCATAGAGTCACCGGCTGCTTTATGAGACGTACCTATATATAATACGCGTGGATTGCGCCTCGCCCTGGAATATAGATGGGAAAATAACGGCCATGGCGCGGAGGGTCGAGGATTCGGCATGGGCCGTTTCTGGTCTGCGGGTGCGTTTAGTTAAGTCATTCGCGGGGATTATGAATCCGCCACGGGTGGAGATATCTCTCTCTCTCTCTCTCTTTTATTTTTCACTCGCCCGTGTGCGATGCGTGTGTGTCTGTGTGAAAGGAAGGGCTGAACTAGGCAGTGCCTCCTCTCTATGTTGATTCCTATATAGCTGGTCTATTGTGTAGACGAGAGAAAATCCTGTTTAGCTATGTAGCGACTGTGTAACTATAGGCAGTCCCGCTGCCGTCTTACGCGGGTATTTTGTAAGAAGCCTGGGAGAGTTTCGTAAACGGGTTAAGACGCTGCTGTTTTTTTTGTTTGCTTTCAAGGGCTTAAGCGCGCGCGCCGCTAAAGGGAAGATGTTTATGGGAATTGGACTACCGTAAAGTTCTAATTTTCAGTTAGCTTTAGGTGGTAACGCCTGGAATTTATTCGGAGCGCTTGGGCTATCATATGTTGGGGAATATGGAGAATTTTACAGGCTTGTAAGAGCGATAAACAGCTTTTATTTAGAAGCACCTTTAGATGTGCGATGTTTATCCAACATTAATGAATGTAATATGGATTTTCTGAGGTTTATGATAGCCTTAAAAGCTTTGCTGATTGAATTTATCTCTCTGAAAGGTTTCGCGTTAAAAAAATATCTTTGAATTATTATTGAGGGAATTATGCAATTTTATTTTTTAATTTGAGAGAAAAATCACACTGAAAAACCGCTGCTAATTAATTATCACTTAGCCTCCTGAAACTTAATTATTTGTTCTTATATGTGCAATACGTAATACGTATTATATATTTTATTACGAACTATTATGCAAGAAATCTTTATAAATATTTTTCAAATTTCAGTTATTATTAAAATTTCAAATATGAATATGTGACTCTCATATGAACATTTGCACACGAGTGAAGCGATTTTGAAAATATTACAAGGGGGTGAAATCTATTTCTAGCTCATGTAGCAAACCGTATTTTATGTCACAACGTCCCTGGTAGAAAATTAACCATTTTTGTTTGTTAATGTGTTATTCAAATGAAAGCATTTTCAGCCGAAATAAATCTTAAAATTTTATTAAAAGTATCTAAGACCATGGTCATGGTTATATTTCAGTTGTTGCCAATAGAATATAATGTTCTTATGAAAACATTAACTTTTATCTTTAACAACGTAATAATGTTACCATAAAGTTTTTAACTAGAAAATTAACCAATAATTAGCCAAAATATCATTAATTTTTCTACCAGGGGTGAGAGAATTTCTTATATTAAATTGAAAACAGTAAGAATTCCATATTTTCTTATTTAGCTTCTAAGTGACCTTATTTTTTGGAATTTCTGAGTTGTGCGCGCTTCATTTAAGCTCATTCTATTATTTCCTAAAATTTCAAGTCAATCGATAGATTTATTAAATTAGGAAGTTTGAAAACCTTAAGACGGTATAACAGGCGACTCGTCTCATCCTCTTAAGAATTTTTTTAAGAAAATCCATTGTGCTGACATGATTGATAATTTCATTCCTATGATTTGTAATCAGAGTCCCCAAAAACCATTTACACACTGGTTTTAATGAAAATCCAGTCATTAGAAAATCGTGTGATTTTCTACTATCTCCACAAATTTATCATTCAGCTTATATAGACACCATCCTATTAGCTCTTACCACTTTGTGTCGAAGAAGGTCTGTCTACGTTTTCATGACGAGGGCGAAACACACTTAATCACTTATTCTTTAATTTTTAAAAACATATCGTGCAATCCTAAAAGTTTAGCCTTATATAAATTTTCATTTAGACTTAATTTTTACATTCTTTCAGATTTAAACCCAGTCTACATTCTCCTAGAAAAGCTGCATATATTGTTTTACCAATATGCCTTATCGGGACTGATAATCCAGCGTTACTAAAAAATCTGTTAGAAGAAATTTTTTGGCTCGTAGAGATCGATAGAGTCTTGCATTTGTAGAAAATTGTGTACTATAAAGGTTTAATATATTTCTGATAAATTAGTAAGTATTAAATAGTAGAATAAAAGTTGAATTTCAGGTTGGGTGAAGAAAGTTAGCTTAAAATTTTTGCAGTTTCATTCTAAAAGTGTTTAACTTTGTCATCTGCAAATTTATGACTATAACTTATTACTTATAATTATAACTTTATTACTTTATAATCTGCCTGCGAATGGAAATTATTTCTGAAAATATTACCTATGAGTAACAATATACTGTGATAATTTGGCTAACTGAACAAAATTAATCATACTTCATTAAAAACTTTTTTACAGTCCTACTTAAGAAGTGCCCGAAGATAAGCATCACAGAATTCGTAACATGGGGAATCTGTTGATGAAGCTATTCTTAACATTGGCATTCCTCAGCTCCAGCAGTATTATTATAAACTTATCTATTAAGCTTCCATTTATTCTTAGTAAACATTGCAGAATTATTTTAAGTCAAGATATCGTAGTTAGAAGATTTATAATCGTAAGGTTAACTTTTATACTTTCATATCAATTAGGATCACTGTACCGGTGTATGATAAGATAAAAATTTCGCGGATTGTAGCACCTTTTCTTGATATCCGTATTTTTTTTTAAAGGTTTTATACTCGCAAAATATTGACAAATTAAGAATTAACATTGTAAAAAATAAAATCCATCAAGATTTAGGATCGCTTATTTATTTTTTAAATAACCAATGTCACGAGTTAATTCCATAAAACAGTTGATTTCTGTTTTAGTCGTTGCAGTTGATACACGAGCAATCGTAAAATATTACCTACACTTTCATTTAAATAAAAATACATTCCTTTTTCAAAATTTTCGTGAAACCAAGCATTGTGCTTTTATAAAGTGGACTTTCAAATGTATACCTCGAAGATGGCGAAGAAATATACAAGTAACGTTCAAAAGATACAGAATTATGTACATTTAATCCTTTGCGGCATGATGGTATCTCTCAGGGACCACCTATTACGGTACAATTTTTTGCAATTTCAAAGTAGTTTTTATTGGATTTAACTTACGTTTTTTGTAGATACTTGATCAGAGGATGATACAAAATTGAAATTTATGTTTAAAGATTCTAAAATATTCTATAATTTATTAATATTTATAAACAAAGTCAAAAAAAACAGCTTGTTTTGTAAAAAAAATTCATTTATGACGAAAGTTTAAGCCATATCCTAAGAAAATTGGTATACAGGGGTTTTCGGGGTCGCTGATTACGAATCTGAATTTGGATTTTGAAAATTCAAAATGGCGATTCCAATATGATGGCCAAAATGTTAAATATTTTTGAATTTTTTTTTCAAATTGGTATATTGGATCTGCCATTTTGAACTTTGAAAATCTGACTTCAGATTCGCGATCAGCGACTCCGAAAACCCCCTAAAGTGCATATTGGCGATGAAAACGTCCACCGGAGTGCTGCGATGCAAAACAAATATGGCCGACATGGGTAAGTAATTTCTGCATGTGTTATATGGGCAGTGCAAGAAAAATTTTAAATTAATAATAGGTATTGTAGAGCAATACAATAATGTTAACTGCACGTCTCGATACACTCTGTGACTTTGCGAAGGCTACACCATCATCTCAGTGAAAACTCCATTGTTTCTCTTTTTAATTATAGTATTCACATTCTTTTATGATATTTACACTTTACCTTACAATTTTATACTTTATTTATTTGTTTTATTAAAAACTGCTCGACTCCCATATGTCGCTACTATTTACAGCCTACCCATGTCGGCCATATTTATTCCAAATCACTAATAACCGTAAAACTTGTTTGATAGAAAAATGTGTGTCGCAAATGGTTAATAGCTAATAAATATATTTTGTAATTAATAGCTAATTAAGTGTCATATTGATAGGTGATTTTTTTTTTAAATTTCAGAAATAATTGGATGGCGACACGAGCAAGCATTTCTAATGTTCTTAGGGAGCATAATAATTTTTGGCATGCGTTCAAATATGGCTGTAGCCCTAGTGGCGATGACAGACACCAAATCCACAGATCCCAATATTCCAGTAAGTATCGCTCCGTACGCGACTTTGCTGCGCGAACTTTACCATTGCAAAAATACATTGACAGTTATGGGCAGAAATTGAAAATAATTTTCTATAAAATGATAATGAATTGGTAAATATTCAATTTATTTGTTACATTTGCAATGGTAAAGTTCACGAGTTGGCCGCACAAATCGCGGATCAGCGCCTAGCGCATGTAGCGTATGACATTTATAAATAAATTTATTCTGATCACATGTTTGCTATCGTAATGTTATCATAATGATGAATTATGTCTCTTTTCTTTTTGACTGAAGACATTCGATTGGGATACTAGCAAGCAATCCTTGGTCTTAGGTTCGCTTCTGTGCACTTGTGCCTTATCGCAGATACCTATTAGTTACCTGCTGCAAGGTCGAAATGTCATCAAATTTCTCTCCTATAATATTTTCATTTGCGGTATCTTAAATTTACTTATCCCTTTTCTTGCTATTCACGTCGGTTGGATTGCCGTTCTCTGCACTAGGACTATTATGGGCCTGTGTCATGGCTCCGTAGCTCATGTTAGGGCGGAGGTTATCTCTAAATGGGCACCACCCTGCGAAAGAGTATTTTTAGGTTAGTCTACATACTTAATCACAATATCTCATTAATCATTAACTTAATAATTATATTTTTTTATTAAAACGGAGATTCGTATCTCAAATAGTAAAAGTATGCATTCATTACTTACTTAAGGGAATCTCATAAACAACGCATCTGATGTCGGTCACATTTTTTCCATGTTGCTGTCTGGAATACTTGCTAGTACAAGATTTGGCTGGCCTAGTATTTTCTATATCACTGGATTAGCAAGCATTATTTGGTCCATATTATATTACTATTTCGGTGCAGAATCGCCGGCTACACATAAGAGAATATCGTCCGAGGAAAGAGTGTATATAGAGGACAACGATAATAATGAAGTCGACATGACAGTAAGACACATTTTGTTACTTACAATATTATAAGCTATAAGTATTTTGGCGTGCAGTAAGTTTATGTTCCTCAAAAAGAAATAAAAACTTTGTATCGGCAAGAAACATTGAAGATATTACATTAAGGGGATGTGCTATGATCTCAAAGATTCCTGCAACGCAATTTTTATTTACATTTTACTTTCATTTTTAATTTTTGATATTTTTCCAACATTTCATCATATAACTTTTTTATTTATCGTAAATTTTACTCTTGCATACTCATTTCGTGGGGTTTTTTGACTGTATATATTTTAATCATCTCATCTTACAGAGGAAAAACATGAATCAAAAATTTAATTGCTGGATGTTCGGTAGATTTTTTTCTTTATTTTGAGGAACTGCCCAGCCATTACATGTATTACTAAAAGATTCCTACCTTTCCGGTTCTTGCATTTAATGAAATATATAAAGATAGAGATTAATTTTTGGGTAAACTCTCAGTCACCACCTCGGCAATGATGTAAATGTTACGTAAACTCAAGCCCAAACACATTATGTGTATATGTGTGCATAAGTGAATAATGAATTGGACGGAATTAATTATTATTTCTAATCCTACGTACCAGTCTCTCTATTAAAAAAATCCATAGGCTTTTTATTGTAAGCAGTTAAACTGGAGTAAAAAGATTTCATTTATTTTATAATAGTTTTTGTAAATTTGACAAAACTAACCATAGGTAAACTAATCTTCGAATCTGAAGCGTCCGTCTAATCTAGTTATATTAAATAGTTTATAACTGAGTATTAATTTTTTTTAGTATTTAATATAATTTTTTAGGAAAATAAAATTCCCTGGAAAGCTATTTTGACGTCTGTACCAGTTTGGGTTTTAATTTTTTCGAATAGCATCTGTTTTACTAACTACTATATGCTTAGTGGAATGATGCCAAGCTATATAAAAAATGCTTTAAAATTTAATATTGCAGAGGTCTGTTATCTTAATATATTTTTATAGTGTTAACAATGCGTCCTTACTATTAGAACAAGAGTTAAATTTAAAAAAATCACTAAATCATGTTTATTTACAGAGTGGAATACTTGCATCACTGCCCTATTTGGTCAGCTGGTTATCTGCGTTTCCAATAAGTTGGTTGAGTGATTATGCCGTAAGAAAAGGTATTCCCATAACAACAGTCAGAAAATGTGCCAGTATCATAGGCGACTGGGGTCCAGCTGTGTGTTTTCTAACCCTCTCTACCATAAAGCCCGCCAATCCAGTTGTGCCAATTACAATTTTGGTTCTGATGATGAGTCTTTTTGTGGCGACAAGCTGTTCTTATATTATCCTTCCGAACGATATATCTCCTAGATACTCGGGAGTATTGACGTCGATTATTGGTACACCTAGTAGACTTTGTGGATTCCTATCACCAGTTGCATACAGTGCAATCGTGACGGATCCAGTAAGATCCTTTATCTGTTTTTTAATGAAATTTTGTTGTTAAGTAGACGTCCTAGGGTCGGAAAGATTCCTACGTTACCATTAGAGTAGGCACTTTGACAATTAACAAAATATATAAAGTTAAAGACTTATTTTTAGAAAAGAAACTCTCTGTCAGCATCTTGGTAATGAGGTAGACATTATATATGATTACAGTTTCATAAAATTGCATTTTGCAAGCAAGCATGGACAAGTTTTTTAAAATCTCTCATGTAGGTCGAATTACAGCTAGTCTTATTAAAATAATGTGTAGATTTGTACTTATCTTAGGTAAATGAAAAAAACTCTTAGGTAAATGAGTACTAGAGAAACAGAGACAGGAATTTAGCATACCTAATAATTATTCATCTATTATTACTAAAAACTCAAAATTAGTTGATTGAATCACTTTCTGCAGGAATTGAATCTCTTTTTTATATATTTCATAACAGTGATTTGAGTATTTTATTCAAAACTGAAATAAAAGATAATAAATAACTATATTTTTTGATGAAGTTTATAATTTTTCTTTCAGGAAAACGTGAATCAATGGTACACTGCTTTTTATATATCAACTTTTACATTTATTTTAAGTAACTTTATGTTTCTTATATTCGGATCGGCGAAAGTTCAGCCCTGGAATGACCCGGTGTAATCCGCATTATCATCCATTGATGAACTAGACTCTAAAAATATAACTTAATTATAATGCTTAAGTATTTCACAAAAGAACGTCATAAAATATGAGTCAGATGAATCAGTTATGTATTACTATAACGTAAGTAAGTAATTCGTTATACTTTTTAAGAATTTTAAAAGTTTACATGAGCTGCACAATATATTTTTCAATAGCTTTTAAATAAATATCCTATCTTTGAAATGCGATTAACAAAAAAGGTTTGGAGGCCTTTTAAAAAAAAACACGTGTTTTTTGACATTGTGTTTGCTAAAAAATGATACTTTAAATTTATAAGTGATAAGCCAGATGATTACAAGTATCTAACACAACGTGTGTAAAACACCGTCTCTTCAGCCTCATTACAATTTTCTAATTTCATTCTCTTATTAATAGCCAAGAATAACAAATATTGAAAAAAGTATTAATACTATTCCAGTTTGAACATGAAGAATAAGGTATAAGTTACAAGTCAAAAATAATTTTTTTAATAAATTAAATAAAAATTTTCCCCATAAGGAAACGTGCTATTTGGCTATATCTTGACGTTCACTATTTCTCCCTTGGTATCGCCACCTTAGATGTGCGTATAGTGAATTTGGCACACACAGACCCCCCCCCCCCCTTCCCTCGTACATACACGAAAATAAATCATTTATTTTTATGCTAATATCCTTAAAAAATGATCCTCTTTCGTTATTTTGAAAAATGTTTTTGCTATTATAAAGTTTCCTTTATAAGGAAGCAAAATACTTCTCATAAAGGGGCCGCGTTTACCGATTTCAAATTGGCCGTTTCAGAAAGGAATCCGAGTAATCCTAAGTAATCTTTGGTAATCTTTGGAAATCTTGTATGGAAACGCAAGAATTCTTTTACATGATTACCGAG
The DNA here is from genome assembly GCA_900490025.1 of Megastigmus dorsalis. Lineage (NCBI taxonomy): Eukaryota > Metazoa > Arthropoda > Insecta > Hymenoptera > Megastigmidae > Megastigmus > Megastigmus dorsalis. Next base: position 31,279 of record UELU01136449.1, on the reverse strand, counting down.
TGAGTGGCCTCGGCGTTTACTTATACAAATATCCGTGAGTAAATAGTTAAGTCGCGACATGGCATATAGGTACACGACAATTTTACAGTTACGAAGAAACTATTTTATCAGTGCACGTACTGAAATTTTTCTCGTTGATAGTGAATATTGTAAAATATAAATTCAAGTTTTAGGATGAACGAGCTTTAGAAGGTGTTCTTTATTAGAAGTAATAAAGCTTGATTACTGTTTTTTTATTATTACAATATTTTTATTAGTAAATTCTTTATGTTTATAAAGGCACTGTATGCATTTATTTAAATATGAAATTAAATAATTTCCAGTCAAACTTCAGAAATTGCATTTTCTTTGTAAACAGAAAACATTTGCGCTTCTATCTGTGTATTATAACACTGCATTTACATACCTCGAATTGACTATTTATAAAAGCTAGTATTACTTTATGACAGTTTTTCTTACTAATTTTCACCCAGCTAATTCTTTTCTCCTTATTAACCAGTGCATGAATATTTTAAAAAGCTTTTTATCAAAGGAAAGAGAGAAGCGCGCGGAAAAGCTGTCTGTCCGTTAATTGGTTTAAAAAAAGTAACAAGTTTTCTAGCACTCCGCCGTTAAAGCGATAATTTTTAATTTGTTTGTAGATTACTTTCGTTCGTCTTGCCTCACCCGCGCCTTTTCCTTTTGTTTACCCAAGCTCTCGTCCGCGCGCCTCCGCCGCCTCTTTTCGCACACAAAGATTATATTTTCAACTGGCCTAATCTCGTTAATGCAGCAACACGTGTGCGACTGCGTTCTCATACAAAAGAGTTGAAAAATTCTGACTTTTTCTCATCTCGCTCTTCCAGCTCGGGAATAGAAGCGGCATCGCCGCACTGACTCAATATTAATAAAGCAGATATACGCGAGATTAAACAAATAGTCATCGAAAAGCGATTCCTTTCTTTCGCTGCGGAACTTCAACTAAAAGCCAAGATAATGCTAAGAGAGCCAACATCAATTACATAAGCGAGTGTGCGCGGATAGCGAAAAGCACTCGACGACGAGTTTATCCAATTTTAGTTCTGTAGGTCTTGAAACGTTTTGAGCGCGAGATGCTTTTATGCGCTTTATTTATTCACACAGGGGCCTACGTACGCGGCGACGACGTCGCGATGTTTATTCAGTGCAGGTGTGTGTGTGTGTGTGTGTGTGTTTCTCTCTGCTCGCGAAACCGTAATGAATGACATTCGCGTTTCAATGGAGATAAATGGAGAGAGCGGAGCTTCCTTCACTTGAGCGGACCAAGGAATATACGAGGGAATTTGATGTCGGGACGAATATGAGCGGCAGCGGTAGCACATGACGGAGATAAAGCCAAGGAGAGAAATGCGATGCTAGCTCGTGTGAATCTGTGCGGGTGCGCGTGTGTGTGTAAGAGGCTCTAAAAAATATTTACCGCTTTTAAGGGAATGCGAAACTACTGCGCTTATAAATTGATCGAGTTACGTTACGGAGGGAATGAGAGGTTGCGTTTGCACGCGGACTTAAGCGCATTATTCGGGGTGTTTTATTGCGATGTGTGTGATCCGGTGTGGTTAAATATGTATTCGTTGTTTGCAATATGAAGTTTTTTAGATTATTGTAACTTTTTTTTATAAGCGTTTCAAAAATATTTAAACTCTGCGACCTTAGAGTTTCCTTCACGAATTACACTTCTTATTTAAAATATAAAGTCAGAATAATTAGAAGAAATTTTTGAAAATTGCAATAAGATAAATTAAAATGAAAATTATCACTAATCAAAAAATTAATAAGATAATTCACATTGAAAACTAATTCGTTACTAAACTAGTCTGCATCTACTTTTATTTAGTTAGTGTATATGGGACTTTCATGCAACTTACATACCTTTTTTTAAATTTTCCTACCTCGTGTACGTAACAAATAGTAATACCTAAATTAAATCCAATTTTATATAATTTAATAGTTTTTTAAATTCCTATATGATAGTACTGGATCATGCTATACCTAAGATTTTTTAATAGGGTCAGTTGTAGGCATCCTCATTCATACCCATTTATTCATAATACTATTTTATTTATAAATTCGAGGAAATGGTGAATAATAACAATCAGATTATTAAGGTTTGTTTTTATGTTTTGCTTTTAAACTTAAATATCATTATATTAATCATAGGGTTTATAGCAATATTTGGTTAAAAATCGTTTAATCAAAATAAAGAAGATTGATTAAATATGATATTCATGAATCAATTTATTGTTGTAACTGCAATGTCGGTAAGATAGGATGCAACCTCGGATACTACTGGATTTTTTCAAATCCACTTAATGTAATGAAAGCGCTATTCACAAGTATTTGTCATGCAGTGTTGAATTATATATATGCATGAGAACATAATAAAACTAAGTTTAATGTAAAGTTTTAATTGAAAGGCGAAACATATGGGGAATCGAAGTGGCTTGATTGTATACAGATCCAATTCTTGAACTTTCTCTTTCGCAGTCAATTCCTGCTGACCGGTAGGTTATAAAGAGACCAACAATACGTTAATGATTCGATCTGGATTTTTTATGAATGTCTCACAATTATCTTTGCGCTAGAAATTTAATTAAAACACGAATCGCGCGTTTGTCTTAAAACCAGTTTTTTATTTTTTAACGTATATTATATCATACGAATGAAATATCGTTCTACAAAAAGCAAAAAAAAATCTGGAGATGCCGGGGATCGAACCCGGGGCCTTTCACATGCAAAGCGAACGCTCTACCACTGAGCTACATCCCCGATATACTTATATATATATCAGCGCTCGATACAGCAATTTTTGAACTGAAAAAAAATGTCAAGATATAATTTTCATTGTAACAAGTTCATTATTTCACATTATTTGCACATGCTTGTCTGTGCATGTGATGCGCGTGTCTATATGTTCATTCAAAATGCAAAAACATAATTAATAACCTCCTTTATAAATGACATAAGCAGTTTATTTTGTTTATTTATTTATTTAGTTATTTATTTGAATAGGAGTACAGACCAAATAGTCTTTTCATTTTAATGTTAATGATATATATTTAAATAAAATTATATTGAAATAATAAAAATGTTTATTAGAATATAATATTTATATCATAATGTATAAATATTTCATAATAGTCTAATAAAAAAAATTTACTTTTAAGTCATATAATATGTCATTTTTACACATCTTAGGTAGTATTTGAAGGAAAAGTATGTATTATATTTGTTTAGTGATAATTTTATAATACAATTTTTTCCAAGTAGAATGGCTGTATTAAACACTGACTTCAACGAAAAGTGTAAAGGAAATGAAATGTGATACGAACATTCGAATAAGTGGCACATCATAATTGTGCAGCTAGTGTACGCTTTTTTAACTTGTTTCAGATTCATCAATCAAATAGAGTATACGAAATAGAATTTTTGAGCTTAATAAGGTAAAATAATGCTACAAATAATAAAATAATAAAATAAAGCTTTTTTAAATGACCTTTGGTTAACAAATGAAAAATAATGAGAAGGGATATATATTATATAAAAATAATTATATAGGGATATACTTTAACACAAGTAATGTCCCAAAGTAACATTTTGAATTATCTACGAAATGTTCCGGAAATGTTTCTTTGGTAGAGGAGAAAATTCTAAGACATACGTAAATCTCTTATTTTTTAATTACACGCAGCCAATCAGCTTTTATATCACCGCCACAGCGGCATAAGAGAAAAAGGGTCTAAGCTGTTGCATTCGCACCATCGAAACAGAGAAGCTTATGCGAGCTGATTCGTAATTTGTTTTTTGAGGCTGATCTTCTTAATTTTCGATCGCCAGTATTTCGATAATTATGCGTTTAATAAAAAATGCAATATTTATGTATATCTTAAAATTTTATTCTTTACCAAATGTCGTCTTAACCCATTCAACAACTTTTTTTTCAACTAAAAAAAAGGTTTGAAAAAATTTGAAAAAGATCATATCCGACTTTTCGTTTTTTTCGTTCTTTCGAATGGTGGTACCGATTTTTTGTTAAAATACTCCTACAAAAAAATATGGCGTGTTTTTCACGAAAAAAGTTAAAAAATTTGAAATTTTCAACTTTATAAATTTTTTCATAAGGAAAATGCAATGACAATAATTCAAAATACTGTAAAAAAGTACAATGGATGTTCAAAAATTAGGGGAAAATTTTTTTTATTCAATCCTTTATCCGGCTTCCAAAGTAGGCGGAGTCAATCCCTTACATAGGCATTCCTCGTTGCATCTACACTGGCGTATAGCTATATAGCTATACAGCAGTAATGCAATCCCGTAGGAGCTTGACGTCGTGACAGCGCTAGGATAACGCGGTGGCGCGGAGTTTCATCGCAGGAGTAGCGAGGTATGAGCTATATATACTAATACTGCAGTGCAGTGCACAGGCGGCGACCGGTGAACGTTGCCAGTACGGCGTTACATTGACTGATTGAGTGGTATTGAATTGAATCGAGTTGCGCGGCTTGCTCGCAGTGTACGGACTGGAATGCGATGCGCATTGCATCGAGGGGCGCAACCAGCGCAAGAGGTGCATTAGCTTTCCCCAGCCCTGTGTGATTAATATTAGGTGCATAGTGCGAGGCTATTGCATTTTAAGCCTCTTCGGGTATAGTTGGTGAAATGATCGATGTCGAGGGACCCGAGGGGAGTGTCGTCGACTTCCTATGCTTCTTTTTCTTTCGGATGGAATCCAATTTGAATTCAATTCAATTTTTATATTTTAGATCAAGGATGCACTTTCTATATCGAATGAATTAATTTGGTCGTTACAGATGGTTTTAAATTGATAGTTAAATTGTTTTATTTTCTAAAGAAACTCACATATTGTTTTAACAATGTATTCATTATTGTACTCTAATTCTTATACAGAATATGCAAAAAAAGAAAATCTACTAATATTTTTTAAATTAAAATCTAACTTATTTTAGAAAAACAACTCTAAAATGAACATATAAAAATGACTCATTATAATCTTTCGGGATATAGAGTCAGTCATTCAACATAAGAGTTTGACGGTTGTTTTCCAATACATAATACTAACAGTTTAGGAGCATGATTACCTTAGACTTAAGTAAAAACGGCCGCGATCGCTGTGCAACACAAAGGCCTCAATTTTTGTCGAAAAACATAATTAATATAGCTTCCCTGATGGCGATCATATATTCAAAGAACAAAAGTGAATCAGTAAAAATGCCGAATAAATACCGATTGAAAGGATCGTCGTAGGATTTCGGTGCAGGACACACGCACACACACATCAAAGGGAATGACAAGTGATTTCGGCGCGTCGAGTAAAGCAACGCCGTTATACTGGCGCTGCCCTGCCCTCCTCTATTCATCAGAAGCCTACTTTGCGCAAAGGAACGGACAGGCCATTAATGCCGGCGAGTCCGAGGGCGTCGGTGTGGCAAGGGCGCGACAAGCAAAGGGATCCAAAGAGAGTGAGTGAGAGAGAGAGGGACAGGGAGAGGCCGAAGGGCAGTTGGTTGGATGTACATAGTACGGAGGGACGCGGGAAACTGGCAAATGCTGTAGGGAGTGTATATGTATGCGTACGTATAGGTGTCGGGAGTAGCACACGGAGCCGTCCGATTTCGAGCGTACAGCGCGCGCGTGTGTCGTTCATTTGCCTCGTGCACATTGAGAGATCTGCAACAGCAGTAGCGGCGGCAGCGGCTCGCTGGCTTTTTCATCGCGCGCTAGCCTATACCGCCGCGAGAGAGCTGGAAGTGTTTGGAGCTGTTTTTATTTTCCGTTGAGGGGCTACTCGTTAAAGCGCGAACGTACATGGGGAGCAGAAATATTTGCGATAGTTAATTTAGCTGCGGGCTTTCTTCGAGCTTATTTTCAGATTATGATTCAGATTGGAAGAAGCTTCCTGTCGGTCGAATTGGCTTGTGCGAGCATCGTTAATGCAACAGTCCTCCGTTAAACTCTCTTTAAGAAACTTTGTTTATAATATCAAATGAGAATAATTTCCGATTGAGATATTCGTATTAAAATGAATTCCGATAAGAACTTTGAAATGATAAGAATTAGAAATATTGGTAAAGATTGTAATAATAATCTTAATACAATTATTTTTAGAATACCCCGATTATGATGATGAAGCTGCAACAACTTATCAAAACAAAGATATAGTTGAAGCACGAGTTTCTGTATACAGATTGCACGCGGTATAAAATGCAATTCAACGTCGATTTAACGTAAAAAAAACATCCTCGTATACACGCGTGCACATTGTACTATTAAATTACACGGGGTGAAGAGAAATAGGATGAAAAGCCGCGATTCCCCGTATAGCGGAAGAATCACGCGGCCGATTCAGTACGCCGCAATAACCGAAACATCCCCGGCTGCATCGGCTGTCCGATCTATATAACGCGGCCACGGCACAGCTGCATATCCCGGCATATACCGCAGCCACACCTCGTTGTCGCTCGCACCCTTTTTCGCTCGCGGCCCTTATAGCCGGCCATCGTCCCCCGCAGCCGTGCACTGCACATCCCACTCGCGGACAGAATGAAAAAATCCGAAACTGCGCTCGACTCGACGTCCAATGGCGCAATCAACGCCGCCGCCGAGCTGGTGATCTTTATTTTCTCGTCGGCTGTGCGCTGTAACGAAAAAAAAAATATTGAGAGAGAGCTAGCGAGAGCGAGAGAGCTATATACTCCGATAAATCCGCGTCTCGAAAATTCCGAGGCGCTATACGGCACCGGTATCCTCCAAACAATGGACCAGAGAGAGAGAGAGAGAGAGAGGGGGAGAAGCGAGTTTCGTTACAGGCCGGGGTGCGATTGTCGTTCCATCCAAGTGGACAGTTTACAGATGGATTGGGAGAGAGCTCCGCTGTCGGTCCTATATAACGTGCAATATACGCCGTCGACATACGAGTGAGAGGTCCTCCATACACACTCACTCACTCAGGCACACATACACGCATACTGCATCTATACAGTGTATATAGGTGCAGGTATTGCAACTGCCGGAGAGGTGACGCGCGCGCGAGGCTGCCTGACGAGACGCCGCGGGCTCTGCCACTGTAACTGCGCGCGCGTTACCCTCTCGCTCTCTCGCTCTACATGTCTATATATATGTATCTAGTTACTTTTGGAGCACGCTATTACTCAGGTGTAATTGCGTCGGCGGCGTTGACGCGCGTGCCTCTACGGCAAATGGGGGAAAAGGGCGAGGTAAAAAATTTTCCCGGTGCACGTTGACGTTTTGTGTGCTCGAGGGTCGGAGGAGGCTCGATTAGTTCCCTTTTGCACTGTGCGGGGCCCGGTTCTCCCTCTGTACGCCTGTAGCGTAGGGCTCTGCGGCTGTTTAAACAAAACAATTTGCAGAAGTCGAGATGAGCGGCGCACGGGCGCGCTGCACTCGGCGTTGATGAATGTGCCAAGCGGTGTGTATGTACAGATATATACCTATATAAGTACGTGGACGAGCTGGTGAGCGAGGGAGGTAGGGAAAATTCAATTTGCCATGAAGAAATGTCGAGGATTGCCACGTTGCGCGGATATAGATTTCTAATATTTTTTTTTTATGTATGTCAAATGCACCCTCGAACGTTGCGCAATAAGCCTTTCATGTCATAATTTGTAATTAATGGAATTTCGTAAGGATATATTCACGTTAGGATTTGTATTGGATTAATAATACGAATCTTTTTAATGATAAGTTGCGATTTTATGAGCTGTCAATCACGTATTATCATTAAGTACTACAGTGCTGACAAGTCAATTTAATTCTTAAACATCCATTATAATTTTGGAGTAGCGTTCTTTCTATAAAAACAAGTTTCGTATATTGAATTATGTTGCACGTAATGTTAGTGTGTTAGTTAAAAAATAGATGAAATATAATACGCATACCGCGTAAAAATATGTTATACTGTCAATATATGTTGGCGGAAAGATTAGCAATATACGGCTAACTCATCGAACGATAAATTTCCCATTTACGGAACATGTATGTACAGTCACAGTGCATAAGCCATAGATTGCTGATAACTACGACGAATAGTTCTTGCCAAATAAATTCATATATTCATTTATTATGCGACATTTTGGGAATTTCGAATACTCCCCTCTTTCAGCTAAATATATATTTTTTTTAATGCAATGTATGCGCGATACACAACGATATTGGCAATAAAAAATATTTTTACGCGGGAGAATGAGGGCAGCTGTACATTGTACGCTTTTCGATGTATGACAAAATGCTTAGTTGTCCGTTTTGCAAAGTGGAATTCGTAACCTCGATATTCCGGAAACACAAGCGTAACACTTAATTTTGCGCTGACACATTTGTATATTGTACTGAAACTTAGAACTGAAACTGCAACGTGTCTTATTTTTTAAATAATTAATTGCATACATTTATTACCTAACAGTGCACGAACCTATTAATACTGAAAATCGTACAGAATTCAAAGTTTGTATAATACCTAAGCCTCAAAACTATATAAGTCAACCATGAGACACAATTAATTTAAATAGCTGTACATTCGAAACAATGAATCATTTAAACTCAAATACACGCGTATACCCGAAATAACGGTCTAAATAACGCTGCCGATTCTTCATAACGGTAGGTCAGGCTGACATTACAGTATATTCAGCTTGATTTTAAGCGCATATATAAACCAACGAAGAAACTCAGTTAACGTTTAATATCCCAGCAAAACATTCGACGCATAATAGATGAGTCAAAACTATTACCTCCCCATTCATAATAATTACCTCATTAATCCGGAGTACGAATCAAAGCATATGCTCCGGGATTCGCGGCCGACGTCGCATAATAAGCCATCCACTGTCCATCTCGGTCATTCGCTCGCTCATTTAAATTTATTATACATATATACATATACACAGCTGCCGGTTTCGCGGTTCACGCGCAACGCCAATCATACACCTAAATTGCAGCTGTATACACATAACCGAATGAACGGTGCAATTAGTCCCGAAAAAGACGGCGACGACAAGGACGATTACTACACACACACATATATATATATGTGTGTGTGTGTGTGTGCGGGCTGCAAGAGTGGCCAATTTGGCTGGTCGAATATGTCAGCTGATGGCCGCGCGCGCGCACGAGCTTAATTAATGACTATAGAACGCGTAATAGAATAATTACAGCGATCGCGAGAGATCGGGAGACAGACAGAGGGAGAGAGAGAGAGAGAGAGAGAGAGGGAAAGAGAGAGAGAGATACCCGAGGATTAAATCACACAGCGCTTGTATGCAGTCTAGCCCCTGCAAGTCCGCGTGTGATCTGCCTCGTTTCAGAGAACCGCATTACACTCGACCGTACATCCTCTTTCTCTCGTAGGTATACGACTACGGCAATAGGATTGTATGTACAATTAGAAAGCTTGCCAGTTTGCATCACACCCGATTGCAGTGATTACATACTTCTTTATCAATTTTCGGATATGCAGGAGATGTGTCACAGGGGGACACGAGTGTCGTAGGCGATTTCCGCGCTCGGCCCTCGCAGCTCTTTGTGCAGTGCATGTATACTGCAGTTTGGAATTTTGAAATTAGGGGTCTATTGTGTGTGGAGCGGCTGCGATGCACACCATAGAGTGAGAGACGACCAATTTGACCGAATGATGAATTGATTTGGCGCATTCAGTCGGGAGTGTTTTGTTCGTTTGCGGGTATAGAGCGGCGGCGAAGGCTTTTTAATTGTTGCCTCGGTCTCGATATGTTGACAATACGGGGAATTTCGAAATTATTAAGCCTCGAGTGCAGGGGTGCGTTTGCATATGTGCTTACGAGTTGGGAATCGGTTTTATTTTCGTGTTTTCCGGCCATCATTGGAGAAAACTTTTTTCATTCGTGTAATTTGAATATAGGTATTTTTTTAGAGTCTGTATTTCATCCAAAAAAATTAGCAGTACACGGGAAAAAAATCTCACTATAACTCTCAGTAGTATTTTAGTAGTTCTTCCTTTTAATATTGTCTCAGGACTTGTTTTTTTAGGGTAGACAGAAAAGAAAAAAGGAATACATGATTATATTAAGAAACTTTTATTTATTAATTTTTTTTTATTTTTACAAATCAAATTATCATACTGGAATATACACAATAAAAAATTCAGATGCACATTTGATAAGTCACACAGTTATACACAATTAGTATTTGCTTAGATACTACCATACTAGCTCAATAAACCCAACCCAACTGTTTTATCAATCGGATACTGGAAAAATCTAATAATAATTGTATTTGTATACACATGACAGAAACTCTGATAATATATAAGACTGATCCATTTGCGTTTTAATTTTTTTATCATTCGTTTATTAGTGTTTCGCTTGTTGTCCAATATGCTCTTGTTCGTTGTCCTTATATACAATTTTAAAATGATTACTATAAAGGTTTTATTATACATGTTCATGTGTCAGAAAACAGGAATACAAGTTTTATATCCAGAGGACAAACACCGGGTTGGTGGATTAATCTAATAAATTACGCTCAATATATAAGACTTGATAAAGTTGATAAGCTAATCGTTGAACCGTCGTATTAAGAACATCAATAAAACGACTTGTAAATCAACCGTTATAATAATTATACTGATTTACAAAAACTCAAATCCATAGAGATTGCTTTTATGAATAAACTATCATTAAATAAGGTTTAAAACGTGATTTTATATAATCTGATTTTTATTAGAGCGACTAATCATTTAGGAGACGATTGATAAAATCTTAAAGTGAAGTATTAATACACTTTGGAACCTCGTTGATGTAAATGTAAAAAATTCAAAAGATAAAAGTCGTTTCTTATTCTTATAGAATGGAAGGACCCCAACACTATCATTTAAAGTATACAAAACGTATAATTTAAAAAACAATTCAATTTCATACTTGAAGGGAACCGTTTGACTATAACTACGCTTATTACATGTACATATAAGCAGACGAGTATACAAAGACTCGATTTTCAATCAATTTTTTTTCAACTTTTCCGTTATGTAAGGGAATCAAGTTTTTTTTCATTTCAATAATTTTTTATGCTTTAAATGATGATAACCCGTTTTATATATCGTATATTTTATTTATGTACAATTATCTCGTGAGGTTGTTGGACTGTATACGTTTTAGGCAGCCCAACGCACAGCTAAATATGAGTTTAAATTTTGTGCTGGATGACGATCAATAGATTCTTTCTTATTTTGATGAATTGCCCAGCAATAATTGTATATGCAACCTTCCATTCATTCAAAAGATTCGCATTAAATTTATTTTAAATGATGATGTCGATTTTGCACTTCTTATCTAGGGATTCTATTTGATTTTGAGCTCGTTAAGAAACTCGTAAGTCTAAGAATGTTTAAATTGGCTAAAAAAGACCTCTTTTTGGGCATTAATATAAAAAATATTAATTTACCATAAAAGTTTTAAACATAAAACTTGTAAAGCACAAAAAACAAAACTTTTCTCTATTGAACATTTTTTGCTAGGAGCGTTTCATTTCAAAATAACAGTAGAAATAAATTTTATTCATCCGTGGGAGACAAGCGAGATTGGAAAGAAAATTTTGTTCATTCGTGCGTTCTTTCTCAAGGCGAACGATTGTAATAATTAAAATAGAAGCATTTTAATAGTTTAAATAACTTTAATTTTAAACTTAAAACCGCTGCTATTTATCTTTGTTTGATTACGCGATTAATTTAATAACATTTTGGTGCCAAAACGATTAAAAATGTTTAAATAAGGTAAAAAGACTTCTTTTTGGGCATTAACAGGTTGAGCGCCACATGAGCCATATATGGTCATGAATTTTTTCGCACAGGGGCCACATGTGCCACCCGGTGGTCGTAGACGATAAGTTACCAGGACAATTTTTTTCCAAATTCATATGTATAAAATTATACTAATTGGCGTTTAGGATAACAAATCGTTATACATTAGCGGAGCTCAACCTGTTAACATGAAAAATATTAATTTTTTATAAAAGTGTTAAATGTGTGAGTTGTGTATAATTATATGTAATCATATATAATTGCATAAAGTCATATATAACCATGCATGACTGTTCATAACTGTTTACAATAAGTTATGCTTTTTGATGCACTGCACATAATTACCGCTAGGTGACCCATTTTATGCCCCTGCAAGAGAAAAATCAGCGCTTCGGATATAAGTATAACCCAAATTCCTCTTGATCAAAAAATTTTTTTGGAAGTTCAAATATTTAGAATTTGAACAAAATAAAATCTCTTCAGAGGTTAAAAATTATTAAATAAAATAAATATTTTTTGTGTTTATGCATTATTTTTCACGGTTGAACATTATATATAATTGTATATAGTTATATACAATCATATATGATCATATATAATCATATATCATATACAATTATATAGAGACAATATCCATATATATATGTATAGTTATATATTACTGTTAGTACATACACGCTTTTCATCTATAAAGACAATTGTACTACTTTATATACTTCGATTTCCCCTTACACCGCAACTCCCACGGTAGATCTGACGAACCTCCTTAAGTGATGTAATCTGCTTAAAAAGAAGTTTTCGAGAAAACTTAAAAATTATTATTTTATAATACATATCATCAGCCTTTGCGACACTTAGCAATATGTTGTTCTAATAAGTAAACATTTTTTATCTTTACATTACAAATTTCGCACTGAAGTATTCTATTTGTAAATATTTCAACGTGTTTCAATAATATGTGGTTCCTTAGTGTCGATTTTAGAAACGTTTTGAATGAACAATGATTGCATTGGAAGTTTCGCTCCTTATTACAATATTTTAGATGCGATTTTACTACGTACACATTCTTGTACGTTTTCCCGCACCTATCGCATTTTACGGTATTTCCTTCCGCATGCTGGACCTGTATATGTCTCTTCAGTTTGTAGTTATCATCTGCACTGTAGGGGCAATACTTGCATTGTAAATAAGATTTTACTCTACATTTTTTACTATTTTGATGTGCTTTAAAACTATCGGGTAAATAAAAAAATTTTTTGCATGTCGGGCATTGCTTGGGTCCCCAGGGATTGTGAATGCGCCGCAGGTGTGCATAAAGGGACCTTCGGTTAGTGTAATCTACGTTACATTTGCCACATCGAAATGCAAGAATCTCATTGCATGTTTTACATCTTTTGCATCCGTTTATTCGTTTTGCCGTTATATTGCAGCTCGAGCAATGAGTCATAAACCATTCCATAAAATCTGCATAATAGATATTATTATAATATTTCATTAATGCTTTGGACGTATAAATAACATTTACTTTATTATGTTCTAAAGTTCGTTTTATAAACACTAGCTTTGACCGAGTTCTAGTAGTTATATTTTTAAAATAAATATGAAAAAATCCATATTTAACTATTTTTGAGGGTAGTTTTTCGATTTAAGTTATTAAGAAATTTCAAAAATGCTTATAGTCATATTTTTGAGTTTTTAAAAAAACAGGTTTTTGTGGTATATTTTTCCAAAAAATTGTAGCTTTTTATATTATACTTATTCAATTGACCTTAAGCCACAAAGAAAAGTGCTGAAATTGGTTTCTTATGCATGAAAGTAGTGGCATGATGAAAAAAATTTTAATGACATAGCGGATTTTTTAATTGTGAACAAAGTCAGATTTTTCTCACGAAATGTGAATTTTTACTATTCGTGTCATGCAATGGCAATCCTAGAATCCTGATATTAAAAACGAATAGAAAAATTTAAGTATTGATAAATCAAAAAGAATATAAAGTAGAATCATAAAGTAGAATCAATAAAGGATTTTATTTAAATAATAGGAATTATTTATTTTTTTGTTTGGTAAAATGTAAGGTAGATAATTTAAATTTATCAATGATTTGAACATCATATTAAGAAAAAAGTATGTAAAAGTATTCTTTTTTAATTTACCTATAATCACCTCTTCTTTTCCAGGAGAATGTCTACTGCTTATTTTGTTCTTCTTACTTTCGTCTGCTGCATCTTTGTTAATGAGCATGTGCGTGTGCATATGCTTAGTGAAAAATGCCTTGTATTTGGTCTTGTGAGGGCACATATTACACCTGTATAAACGATCCGCCTTGCAATGGTTCTGATGACTTTTCATAATTTTTAACGTCTTATAGCTTTTACCACATTTAGGACAAATTTTGTAATCCTTTGGATCAATGTCTATGTGTTTGTGTTGCATGTGAGACGCAAGTCTTTGCTTCGTAGGAACTTCGTAGCTGCAGTGATCACATTTGAAAGTTTTTTCAGGGTGACATGTATAAATGATGTGGGGGTATAAGGCTTTGTGAGTCTTAAACTTTCGTTTGCATTTTTTGCACTGGAATAAAAATGGTATTTTACATCCCGGACAATCATACATTTTCTTATTTGCTGGTTTATAAGTTTTCTCACATTGTACACAGTAACAATTGAATAGATTTATTTTACCTGTAAACCATATTAAGTTATTTACCAAAAACTTAGGTGAATTGTAACACCTTCTTTGGTCCTATTTAACTTCATTTATATATTATTTTATTTGATAATTATATTCATATAGTAAATAATTCTAATGTATGTAGAAATTATAAAAATGAGGACTACAAACCAAGTGTTAAATTTAATAAATGAAGAATGTAAATGTGACTTCAATACGGGTACTATTGCGCAGCAATTAATGCGAATGATATTTATGCGCTGGAATTACTGCAGATTTATCCTTCACATTCACAAAAAAAATTCTTACGTTTATGCACTAATGCAATTCTCATATATAGTGATATATCTTTAACAAATAATACGTGGAAAATTAGGGTCGGTTTTAAGGTTCGGCTGTGCAGTCAAAACATGCCATAGTAATTACCTGCAATCGATATTATGTCTTTTAAGATATTATTGCGGATTTTATCAAAATATATGAGAAATCATAGTTGTCTTAACACCTCTATTGCAAGACCAATATGTATCGTAAGGAATATTACAAAAATGATATCAAAATTATAGATAATAAGCTTTCATTTGCATGTTTAAACAAGCTATTAGCACTTTTCGTTCAAAATTTATGAAGATCGAACATTGAGATAATTTTGGATGCATTTTTCAACTGAAATAGACGTTAAAGGCCCGATAATTAAATTAAATTTCGATCGCTCATAACTTTTGAATGAAAAGTGCTATTAACTCTTTCAAAAATGCAAATGAAAGCTTATTATCTATACTTTTGATATCTTTTTGTAATATTCCTTACGATATATATTAGCCTTGTAATAAAGGTGTTAAGACAACCATGATTTCTCATATATTTTGATAAAATGCGCATTAACTCGGGCTCCTGGGCCAATTTGACTAAAATACGTGACCCGTACCTGATATTTTCGATTAAAGAAAGTCTCTGTAAAGTTTCATCAAAATCGGTTCACGGACTCCTTGGGTTCCCCTTGTAAGTGTAAAATATGTTTTTTAAGACTTCATATGTTTTCAACAGTTATATTTCACTACTATTAAGGAATCTGCACTAATACCCTCACTTACCCTAATATTTTTAATTTCGCATACAATGTAGCCACTTATGGGCCTCTCCTCTTTCTGCGCATACTCGCACGTACATCATTTTGATCCGCATAGATATACTACATTTTTAAAATTTCTATGCAAATATTAGAATTATTTATCATATAAATATAATTATAAAATAAACTAATATAAATGAAGTTAATAAATAAGACCAATGTGGGTATTAAAGGATATATAGCTGCAGTACAAAGATCACATTACGTTACCACGGTTCATAATTTGTATACCGAGGCCACATAATATTGAAATATACACATATATATATATATATATATATATTTACTTACCAAAAATATATAAACTTTAACCGACTATTATTTTTGTTCAAGTTCTTTTATGAATATATACAAAATTTATAGAAATAGAACTTACATAAAGTACGTCTAACCGTTCTACTAATAGGAATATTGTGATCCTTGGAAACAATGTCGCGATCTTTGGAAACAATGTTGCGATCCTTGGAAACAATGTTCCGATCTTTGGAAACAATGTTGCAATCCTTGGAAAATTTATTGTGATCTTTGGAAACAATGTTGCAATCCTTGGACACATTGTTTAAGTGATTGCTTTGCATATGCTCCGAAAGTATTTCTTCTTTAACTGTTACAAAGTTACAGTCATCACATTTAAAACTGCCTCTAATATAACATTCATTTATGATGTGTTCGTACATGATGTCGAAGTTATTATCTTTTCTTTTACACTTTTTGCACTCAAAGAAAAATAAAGTTTCGCATTTTGGACAATTTTCTATCTTTCTGTGCTCTCTTCGTGTATAAAAATTGTCGCATTTTGCACAATAATGATTGAGTAGATTTACTGCATCTGCGAAACATTTGAAGTTAATTAAGAATAACTCAGGTGAATAAATATTGAGATAAAATTCGTGTAACATTACCGTGAAGAAAAATACTATTCTCTTAATAATAAACCGTTAGCTTCATAAAAACTGTTTTTTTCAATTTTAAGCAAGATTCAAATTTTTATTATGTTAAGTTACTTTAACGCTTAAAATATGCATTACCGGAATTAATGATCGTCGTAAAGTGCTACTAAAATTGTTTTATTATTAACGAATTTACTTTCATTCGCAAAACTAAATGTAATATTTTGACTAGATGCAATATTTTCATTAATATTTTTTTTTATTTGCTCTCAAATGTTTAAACAAAAAAGAATTTGCAATAACTAAAATCGTATACAAGCATTGTATAAATAATAATAGATGAAAAATCCTTGTTAAAATACCAGAAGCATTGAGTAATTCTGACTTTATAACTTTCTCATCGATATCTCCGATAAGAAAAAAGGATTAAATCAATCACAATTGCAAAATATTCGTTAAATGTCGAAGAATACGTACCACTTTCGATAAAAAAACTTCCGTTATTCAATTTGTTCAATATATCTTCACTGATATTGTTTCCTTTCAGTTCATCTGCAATTCCAACAAAATACTTAAAAGATTAAACAACTATAATAAATTGTAGTCTATTAGTGTGCATGTACGAACCAAAGTCGTGAGAAGTATTTAATTCTGGTTTGATTTGGTGTTCTTCATAAATGTATATATTATTTTCTGTAAAATATGTTAAACAATAACATTCAATTAGGATTTAATACTGTTTTTCATAACATATTATACGTAAATTGAGTTTTCATTGTTTCCTTAGTCCTTATTATACTAACCTGGGCCATTGGAGACCTCTGGCTCTTCTTTTATTTTAAACGGCAGCATTGTATAAGAATTATATCTGCAAGATTTTTAAAATAATGTTGTAGTACAATATTTTTTCTTTATTATAGATCGTTTCTATTATTTATTTTTTCCGTCCAAGGTTGCTCCATATTTTTTACGCTTTAAGTCCGGAGGATTTAAAAGCGATGCAAGCAAAGTTAATTCGTATAATTATTACATTAAAGTTGTAAACACTGAATTTTTTTGATATGTTGATACTGATTATTTTTCTACGTTTTGATACTGATGCTAACTAAACGATGCATTAAATTATTAATTAAATTAATAATACTATAAGAATATAAAATACTTTTATGCGATTTGACAATTGCCTAAGTAAACCGTTATTAATAGATATTTTAGTCGATGTTAAATTTGCGAACTTTACATGTCTGATATATGAGCAGGTAATGTACAGTATTGACTTCGATCTGAATATTTTAAAATATTTAATTTAAAGGGTAGAATCAAATTTTTTTTATAATTGATAACGTTCGAGTATAAGTTACTCTCTAAATTAATTTTAGTAAAAAATTTACTAATTTATTTAGTGAATATATTTTGCACAAGAAAATGTGTGTATGTCAGTGATTCGCTGTCCTTCTAGTGCAATATTTGAAATAGAATTCTTCCCGATAAAAATTAATATTATCAATAAACACACACACACACACACACGCGCGCGCACGCACACGCACACACACACACACATACAATGTTTGTATATCTACTTATAGAAATCAAGTAACTTTAATACATGAGTTTTAATTATTTATATCATTACAGAACCATTGACTCGCATTAGCTATTAATATACTCATAGTCTTTGGAAATTGTCATTGAAGGCATTCTAACACGAATAGAACATTATTATATGTGTAAATTTTACTATTTATGATATTGCGTTTTAAAAGGTGAATTCTCATGAAAGATTAATTTGTTAATTTAAAAATCATGTTGATTTGGGTCATATAGATTAACATGAATATTCGATTGTTTTATTGATACATTCTAAACACTAAGGAACGCTAATCAATTCTTGATTAAATTATTAGAATAGACAAAACTCAATGACACGATTACAGAACAATTGACTCGTATTAGCTTATGAATATACCCAGTTTTTGCAAATATCATTGAATACTGTTTATTATATTATGTTTCAAAAGATGAACTCGTTTAAAAGTGTAAAATGTTAACTTAAAAATCATAAGTATTATCGATATATATAATCATTCAATCCTTCAGACTACTGTCATCATTACTATTAGAATAAAATTGACTAACATTCAAAACCATATAATTTTACTAGATATATTAATTAGGTAATTTTTTAAATTAATTTGTGCTCAGTAGTCTGTGATTCTATGGTTATGTAAATGTAACAAACTATTTTGTTTACACATCCTAAACACCAAGAAACAATAATCTATTTTTAATTCAATTATTTAGTAGACCATTAAAACTCATTGACATGATAACATATCATTGACTCGCATTAGCTATGAATATACTCATAGTCTTTGAAAATATCATTGAATACATTCTAATAAGAATATGACTACTATGTACGCATAAATTTTACTACTAATTATATTATGTTTCAAAAGCTGAACTCGTTTATAAGTGTCAATTGTTAATTTAAGAATCATGATGAGTTTTATAGATTTATAGAATTATATGTGCCAATCTGTAATATTACAAATGAAAATATTATTACTCTTAGAATAAAATTAACTAACATTCAATTCCGTATAATTTTACTAGATACATTAATTATTGCTCAGTAGTCAGTGATCCTATGTTTACGTCAATGTAACAAATTATTTTGTTTATACATCCTAAACACCAAGAAAAAGAACATTAATCTATTCTTAATTCAATTATTTAGTAAACCATTAAAACTCATTGACACTGTACCATTGACTCGCATTAGCTATGAATATACTCATAATTTCTGTATCATTGAATACAGCTACTATATATGTGTAAAGTTTACTGTTTATTATATTATTTTTTAAAAAGGATTATGACGTGTATTATATGTTTATAGAATTATATTTGCTATTTTGCAATTTTACAAATGAAAATATTACTTCTCTTGGAATAAAATTAACTAATATTCAATACCGTATAATTTTACTAGATACATTAGTTAAACAATTTTTCAAATTACTATGTGCTTGCTCAGTAGCCTGTGAATCTATATTCTCATGTCGATATAAGAAATTGTTCTGTTTACATATTAAACACCAAACAAGGTTAACCTATTCTTGATCCAATTATTAGGATAGAATATTTATTATATATTATTAACTTATTGACACGATCACAGAATTGCTAACTTGTATTAGTTATCAATGTATACACGCTCTTTAGTGATTGTGTTTAAGACTTTTAAATAAAACAAGATTATTTTAAATCAATTCATAGGTAGGTACTTATGTGCAACTTTTTTACATAAATATTATTTTGTTTTAAAAAGTAAACGTATTTATAAGATTAATTCATTTGTTTAAACATCATATTGATATGTGTTATAGATTTATACGAGTATATGCAGTTTCATGCTACAATTGTACAAACAAAAAACATTACTATACTTTGAAGATAAAGTTGCTTATCATTAAATATCGCATAATTTTATTAGATTCATTAATTTATCAATTTTTTAAATTAGTATGTGCTTGTGCAGTACAGTTGTTTACTTACATATTTTAAACATCAAGTTAATTCATTTTGACTACTTTTAGGTTAGACTATAAAAACACATTGAGATGAAACACAGAAGCATCACCTGTTATTTTGTTAAATATAGTTATTTTGTAAGAGAAATTTTTTTATTTGTAAACCATAACTGCACGGATAAATATTTATACTCTAGCTAACATACCTTTACGTTGTCCTTAGTTCGTCAGGTAAAGGTAGGTAACGGACGCAAGCACATGGCGTCTGGCGTCTGAGGGTCTATCTTCGTTGACTGAGCATCATATGACGCCTGCGTCTTAGCTACGGCGGTGCAGTATACCTATATATTATACGACCGTGGTCGAAGCTTCGCGAAGTCCGAAAATCAATTACATACCTATATATCGTAATAAAAAAATCGCGAAATCATTAGCAACGTTAGCGACAATAATTAAAAAAGTGGGTGCTTTCATTTTTTGTAAAAAATTAAAAATTCTATGGGCCGCGAAAACTATGAATATGAGGATTGCTAACTTGTGGGTTATGTAAATAACTATATTATTACGTAATTCGCAGTATTACTTAATAATTAATTAATTTATTTTTTTAGTCACTTCCACGCGAATTCCGGCTGGTTCTTGGTTGAATTTGGAATTTCGAAAACAAGTAAAAATCATATAAATTAATATGGATCACGAGATACTTAAGTATAGTATTATGGATATCGTGGCAAATTGCACACGATATAAATGATTTAGTTCGTTTACTGAGTGTTCTATCAGTTCTATATACTGATTACTGAGTGAATAAATGGATATTCCCGTTTCTAGAGAGTATAAGCGACTGGAAATGAGCTAAATAGTCCCTGATGAAAAAACTATACGTGGTAAAACTATCTGATAAAACTTCCTGGTAGCCCTAAGGAGATAAACTACATGATGAAGTCCCGTAATGTTCCATTTTTTTCCACAGTTTAGAAACACTCGTTTTTTTAGAAATGATTAAAGTAAAAAAATCTACTGTTTTCCGCAAAGTATTTGGTTTTGCATGAAAATGATTTTAAGTACATGGTTTTCAGGAAAAAGTATTTTTATTTTGTCAGGAAAATGTGATTTTGATAAAGGAACGAGTGAGTTTTTAATAATTAAGATTTATAAAAACAGTTCTCATTTATTATTTGTAAAAATCATGTGTTTAAAAAAACACGTATTATTCTGGAAAAATTCATGGGTAGATCGAACGTTATTATTGTTAAAAAACCACGTGTTTATTGCTTAAGTGACGTATTTGACTGACTAGGGTGTATGAGATCATAGCGAGATACCTAATTTTTTATAACATCTACATTATTGAAAAAGTTTTATATGAATTTATAAAAACCTAAATAATGTTATAATTGCATGATTTATAAAAAAGTAATTTATAATTAATCATATCGATCGCTCAATACTTTTTTGTATCCTTAGCGTCCTTCTTCGAAAATTTGGGAAACAAAAATCTCTATGAATTGTGGATGGACTTTTATGAAACTTGAATCACATAATGTTTACATCATTACCAAGGTACTAACAGAGAATATTTTTTTAAATAGAAAAGTTGGTAAGGTAGAAATTTTTTTCCCATAGTACATGTCCAATCATTTTCTAACATCATTAGAACCGAAATTGACTATTTTTGAGAAATTTGTATTCATGTATGTGTGTGTATGTACATCCTTCTGTATGCCTACATATCTCGAGAACGGATAAACCGCTTTTCAAATTTCAAAATTCATTTTATTCGTAATTTTGCGTACACATTTTGTATAAATTTAATTTTATACGGGAAAACCTAACGTATATTATTTTTATTATTCGAGTTTGTTCTAAAGTTAATATTTATAGATCTTTTTTCTACTTGGGATATGCCTATGTCAGTTTTGAAAATATCAGCATACTTTCTTGTGAAATCCTGAAAATTGAACTAGCGTTCAATTATATAGTGTATAAGTTTTTATACGGATCCCTAAAATAAAGACGTTAGTAAAAATTCAAGGATTTCGAAAAAACTGGCTAAAACCTGGCTAGAAACTCCTTAACATTTCTACCAGAGTTATAATCTTAATTTTTGATAAACATTTTACAATTTATAAGTGAGCATTAGATTCAATCGCATTCATCGGTCGGGTTTTCCATACATCAGAGCAACAAGTGTCGTATTTCTCGTCTTTGGGTAGAGCGAGTATATGTAACACGGCGTCTAGTCGTAATTTACAGAGCTCTAAAACTTTCGGCATGTATCTCCCAAAGTGGCGGTATCCGTCTTTGGAAATGGCCTTGGCGACAGTCGAGACATCGGCGGGGAAAAATGCAAATTCGCCGAATATTTATATACGTGCGAATTCGACGAAAGCGGTGTGAGTGTGTGAGCGCGTTCTCGAGTGCCTTTACGCTCAAAATTACCATATTACATCATAAATCTCTACGGCGCTCTATTTCACGTTATAAAGTTTTTCATTCGGGAATATCTTATAGCTATAGATATGCCACTTTCAAGACGCTTTTAAATCTCGAGCAGTCGATTTCTGTAATGTATTTTTAAATGTGATATACATTTTTAGTTACTTTATGTTTTAAAAACTTTGGTTCTTAAAATTAGGATGCACGATTCTTACTTATACATCTTTTTGCTTTATTATAAAATTGCATTGTAATAAGTTAATATTATCATAAAATAAAAAAATGTTGAAATATAATTCGCTAAAATAAAAGATTGTAAGGTTTGGTATGCAGGATTTTAGTTTTATTCTATCTAAATGTTTATCGGTAAAATATGTATTGTTTGTGTTCCAATTTATATTAGTATTCCAGAAAAAGTTATTACAGGTGTACTCAATTAGTTTGTGTATAAAAATAAATTATATTGTACAATAACTGAATTCATTTTTCATAAATCTCCTCATTAATTTAAAAAATATTCATATAAGACATCCAACATTTTTAAATGAAAAGTAAAATTCAACAAGATTATACTATTGTTGAGAGGGCAGGTCATTATTAATTATAAAAACGTTTATTTATTTTATTTATATATCTATTTATGTATTTTATTTATATATTTATTTGTTTATCAGTAATACCTGCATTAGTAAATCCTATAAAAGTATAATACACAGATACTTGAACACAAGCTTGTACATACATAATTAAAAACTAAAAACTTTTTTAACTTTTTTACTGCACAAAACAATAAAATATCTATAAGTGAGTAACAGAAATATTCGATTTTGGAATTGGTTTTAGTTTATTTTTAATAGTTAGATTCCTATAAGTAAGTACTTTCAGATCATGTGGTAGGCTGTTCTTATAGCTATCACAAAGCTTTTTTTATCAGTCACAGCTTTGCTCACTTTCGGTATTTGATATAATAAACATGCGAGCTTGAATAATTGTGTTACATTTAAAGAGCAATTTTCTCCCAAAATTTTTTTTATATATTATTTTAATCAGGCTATTCTGGATTCTTTGCACAATATACGAAGATGTTACCGGGTCCGCCAAAACAATTATACCATAATAAATAAGACTATGAAAAAGCACATAACTAACAATGAT
>UELU01136448.1:5730-17810 GCA_900490025.1 Megastigmus dorsalis | reverse complement strand
GAATATGCCGTCACCACTAACTTTTGGACCCGAGTTTCATATATCCATAACAATTGTCTTGCTTTTATCAGTAACCATAATATCTGGGTTAACATGCTTGTTATACAAACAGAAAAAGAAAACAGAACGACCTAGTGAAACAATCAATGCCGAGGACGTCATCGAACTTAGGCCGGGAGGAGTTATGTGACTCAGCCTCCAAGCATCTTTAGCCATCGGTAGCTCGACCACCTTATCACCTCAACGGAAATGCTACAGACTAAACATCGTGTAGCTGCATCTGTGGCCTAGACGACAAAGAAGATGACCAAGACAATAGCAGAAAGACAATAGAATATCAATACTATAAATATTACCCTCGTACCGGCGACGGGACACTCTCTGTCGGGAATCCAAGCTGTAAAGACGTGTCTGAATAAAAAAGTATTTGAATCTACTTACCTTAATTATTTGTTTGAGTGTTGTGAGTATGTCCCATCACCCGCGATCGGCCTCTCTCACGACCACCAACTTAACTCGCGCAACATCCAAAATGTAGCCTAGCGCCTACCTACGTAAGTCGCGCCTTTCTCAATGTCTACTGCCTACACTAGTCTTTGATGCAACTAGTCTTTTATACATTTTCGATATTCAAATGCTCGTAAAAAAGAATTTGGAGGTGTTCATTCTTTGCAACTGTACATACACATAGTATGATGAATAAATAACAATTACCAAAAGTTTTAGTCAATGAACAGCCTTCAAATTTAAACAATGTAAGTTTGAATGCATTTTTACATGACATGAATTGGCTGCTGATCTGTATTACGATACTTCAAGTGCATCCAAAGAAAATTATAGAAGTGTTCATTCTTTGAAACATTACACGCAGATTCTTTTATGTATAAATAACAATCAGTTTAAGTTTTAGTTAATTAATAACCTCCGAATTTACATAATGTAAGTTTAAATACATTTTTTCGTAAATGCACTCTAAGTACTGAAAATCAGGCCAGCTTGCAAATGCAGTGACCCTTGCTTTGTTTAATTTTGAAGGCTGTTCATTGACTAAAACTTTAGGCAAGTGTTATTTATACATCATAGAATGTCCGTTTAAGTTTCAAAGAATGACCACCTATAGATTTTTTTTTACTAGCATTTGAATATAAAATATGCATAAAAGACTAGTTGAATAAAAGACTAGGGTAGGCAGTAGACATTGGGGCAGGCACGACTTATGTAGGTGGGCGCTAGGCTACAATTTAGATGTAGTGCGCATATGAGAGGGAAAGAAGGAAAGGGAACGTATGCATTTCCGATGGGATTAATTACAGATTTGCTGCTAAGTAAATATTCTTCTCTGTGTCTGCATATTCTTCTGGTCCTGATAATATTATTTACAATTATATTAAAAAATGATATTCAAATTATACAGTATTATCTAAAATTGTACAGGGTTCCATATAAATACATCAGTTCAAAAATCTTTTTAGTTTAGTTTATTTGAAATTCATATGAAATAAAGAAATTACTAATGACAACAGAGTTGCTGTAAAAAAAATCAAATCATATGCAATTCAAATAAACTAAACAATATATATATTATACATAATATCATTATTTTTATATCATTGTATATAATTGTAAATTATTATATTGTTCAACAGAGAAGGATTCTTCAAACTATGTATTCAATATCTTGCATAAATTCAGATAATGTTAAAATAGGAGTAATTTACGTACAGTCTTTTTAAAAAAGAAAAGAACCCGTATTTATCGACACTATACCACGCGTTCCGCGAATTCTAAATTTGCAGAAATTGGCGAGCTCTTGCGGCGGAGAGTATTTACTCAATATTAAGACTCTAATCCATCCTATCGCTTGATGCTGATTCCCCTCATTTCTATCCCTCTCTCTTCTCCACTCCTCATCTAGTTATCACCTCTCATGCTTTTGATCGCCAAATTCGTAGTTGCGCAGTATATGCGTACAACATTGCTAAATGTGGCCTAGCGCCTACGTACGCAATTCGCGCTTGGCCCCACGCATAGCATTTACATTACTCCTATACATATCACCGTGCGCGCTCACGTTCCTTAGCAGGAGCATTAACAATAGAACAATTTCGGTTCCGCACTATTTTCGTGTACACGGCGTCTTTTAATTACAAGTGTTATTGTGCAAGTTTTTTTTTTAAAAAGTACTGTGAAAAATGGCAGATGAACTGCCAGGAGAAACGGCAGATGCGGCGGTCAATGAAATCCCAGATAATGAGGATGGAGATGTGGCCGAACATGTGGCTGCAGACGAGGTTCGTAGCAAGGTTGACGGGGAAAACGCGGATGCAGAAGGAACGGCGGACGAGATAGCAGAAGAGAGACCGTCTCCCGAAAAAAAAATTTCTGCCACAATCACGACGACGTGCAGAAAATCGCACATTTCATGTGAACGGCAGACACGGAGTTGTCACGTAAATGCATAAATTAAAATAATGAAAAATAAAAGAACACGTCATTTCCGACGCGTCATAATCCACTCCGCGAATTCCATTTTCTCCGGACTTGACGTGCTCTCGCTGCACAAAGTTAGTAATTTAGCATAAAACTGTAGAATTTTAATATAACTGTTTATTAAAATTTCAAATAGTATTATCGAAGGTGTAATGTATTCAGTCTATTTAAAAAAAAAAGATCGCTTATTTCTCGATTATGCACTCCGCGAATTACAATTTCGCAGAAATTGGCGAGCTCTCGCAGCGGACAGTTATTACTTAGCTTCAGGTCTCTCATCCATCCCATTGCGAGATGCATATGCTTCCTTTGCTTGTTTCTCTTCCATATACGCACAACATTCAAAATATAGTCTATAGTGTCTACCTACCTAAATAATTCGCGTCTGCCCTTAACGTGCATTCTTTAGATTTGAATGGTGGTCATTGGCTAAAACTAAAGGAAAGAGAAACAAGCAAAGGAAACATATGAACGTCGCGATGGGATGGATTACAGACCTGAAGCTAAGCTATAGCTCTCCGCCGTGAGAGCTCGCAAATTTCTGCGAAATTGAAATTCGCAGAGCGCATAGTCGACAAATAAGCGATCTTTCTTTTTTAAATAGAGTAAGTTATACAGTATTATCTACAATTATCCAGGGTTTTCATATATCGTTTGGAAAATCTTTTTCTGCAGTTGAACACTTCACAGATTTAAAATGTTAAAAAACATTCATTATTTTCTTTTTTATCTATTTATAGTAACATATATACATATGTATTGCCTAGTTTTTTTTAAATGCAGATGAAATAAAAGAAAATAATAATGACAACAGAATTGCTGTAAAATATTCATTCATGTGGAAATCAAATACATTTTTTTTGCATTAAATGTAATTGAATTCCATATGAATTAATTTTTTTTCACCAATTTAGTTGTCATTATTATTTTCTTTTATTTCATCTGCATTTCAAGAAACTAGACAATATGTATATGTTACTATAAATAGTTCAAAAAAATATTGAATTTTTTTTCAAATTTAATATCTGTAAAGTGTTCAACAGAAAAAGATTTTTCAAACGATATATTAAAAACCGTGCCTAATTTTAGATAATACTCTGTATCATTAGAATATAATTATTTAATATAGCTTTAAATCGTATTATCGAGGGCGTAATTACTTACTCTATTAAAAAAAAAAATCGCCTTTTTCGACGCCTTACCACGCGCACCACAAATCAAATTTCGTAGAAATTGGCGAGCTCTCGCGGTGGAGAGTATTTGCTTAGCATCAAGTCTCGAATCCATCCCATTGCGAGATGCATATGATACCTTTTCCTTGATTCTCTTTCATATGCGCGCAACATCCAAAATATAGCCTAGCGCCTACCGGCATAAGTCGCGCCTGCTTCAACGTCTACTGCCTACTATTATGTCTTTTAGATCTTTTATGCAACACTGTACTCATATGTCTAGCATTTCGAAGGTAACGCTAATATATATAAAAGAGAGAGAAAGAGAAATGCGTAAATTTGAGTATATGTTACAGTGTAGGCTCATATTGCCCTCCTAAGAAAGAACGACCTTTCTTCCTATGAAATAACATACTAGGAAAGACGTTCTTGCTTAGGAGGGCAGCTTAGGTAATGTTGATAACTTTTTGAAAATGATATAATACATTATTTTGCAAATATTAAAGGTACAACATTTCAACGCAAGAAATCGCGAATAATTTCTTCTTTTTTTTAAGGGCTTGATTAATTTTTATTTTCATCCTAGATAAGCCTATAAAGTTTCGATGTCCGGATATGATATTAAAGTGGGGTATGAACACTGAAACCGTGCTCTGAATACTGAATTTTACATTAACTTTTTATTTGATATATTTCATTTGTATTGTAATTATTATTGTGAATTGTTTCTTTTTATTATACTTATTCGCTTGAGTAATGTACTGTATAATTTGTAGGAAAAAATGTTTAATGCTATAAATATATATCATGTTTCTCTCAATCTATTTGTTTTTAAATTTGAATAGTCGTCCTACAAATATTTTTAGATATTTTCGTTGCTCAACAAGTGGGTGTCGTGGTACTGACCAACGACTGGATGGGGAGGAAGCTTTATCTATGAAGCAGCCTCATTCCGACCACTGCTTCTCGGATGAGAAAAATGAAGTGATTCGAATGAGGGAATGGATTGAAAGTCAGCTCAAGGAACAGTACCATACGCTTTCAAAATTGTATGAGCAGGCGTGTGAAATGTAATTTTTTTTTGTTTTAAGGAGGTTCTATAACCACTAGATTGACAGCTGCGCAATAAGATGCACAAAGAAATTTTGAAATTAAAATAGATTAAATATTTTTTGAAAAAATAAATAAGTAAACTTAGTAGAAAACGATATTCTAAATTATTATTTATTCGTACAACATTAAACATAATGATTATATAATTACCGATGTGCTGACAAAATTTATTAAAAAAATTAATCTTCAAATATATTTAACATTTTAAATTCTCTTATATCATCTGGAATTCCGTATTGAGCCTCCTTTAATACATTGACGATTTACAGTATACCTACGTAAGATATAATGTTTTAATTTATAGGTTTCCTAAAGCTGCTGAAAAGGTGACGCTCTGCAGTATGGGATCAAACATGAAACGATGGCGACTGAGTTATTTCCCACCGAATCCGAGAACCATAGAAGAGTTCTCTGTTCAGCTGCAGGAAAATAAATATAAAAATTTTTTAAAGATTAATGATTATAAATTGACAGCAGCAAAAGTGTGTAACGATGATGGATTTATTCATTTATTATTTTATGATCAAGAATTTATTTCAAATTTTTTCCAAAACTTTACGCACATTTTTATTGACGGAACTTTCCAGTGCCGTCCTAATATTCAGGACGTCACTCAGCTGTTAAATATTTTAGGGCTTCGGGCAGGTTGCGTAAGTACTTAAAATACATTACTTTGCAATTGGAATTTTTATATTAAAATAATAGTTATTAATTTACTGTCTAGGTTGTCCGACGTTTATGTGTTTAATGTCGCGGAGAACCACTTTGGCGTATGAAGCCATTTTTAAACATATGCTCGAAGTCTGCCCCTTCGCAAATTTGCAGATCGCAATGTCTGATTTTGAAGCTCCAATGAGAGCAGCGATTAGGACAGAGTTTCCTAATGCGCAAGCCGTAGGTTGTAATGTCCATTTTGACCGGGATTGATATTTTTATTACTATCATTATTACTACTATCATCATTATTATTGGAATAAATAAGTGTGTGTGTCCGAGTGAATGTGTGTGTGTGCGTGCTTGCATGCGTGTGTGCATGCGTGTGAGTATTTGGGTGTGAGTGTGAGAGTTTTTGTGTGTAAGTATGTGGGTGTGAGAGATAGTCCTGCTGCTGGTGGCATCTGAGTGTAAAGTTGGAGATCCCCTCGGTAACTTTGGATTACTTTGTTTTTTGGGGTGCTGAATCGAAATTTGTTACATAAAATTGTTTATACCAAAAAAACTGACGGGTTCCCGGCTCTGTAGCCAACAAATTTCGATTCAGCACCCCAAAAAACATAAAGTAATTCAAAGTTACCGAGGGGATCTCCAACTTTACACTCAGATGCCACCAGCGCCAGGACTAAGAGTGTGTGTGTGTGTGTGTGGCACGTGTGCGTGCGTGTGTGTGTGTTTTTGTATATGGGCGTGTGTGTGTAGGCGGCGCGAGTGTATGTGTGCCTGCTAACTCAGTATCATATACATATTCGATATCACTTCGTTTTTAATAGGTTTTTAATTTTAAGGCAGTTCAAGGAAAGTTAAAGCCTCTTGCGGCGGATTTGCGAGAAGACGAAGAGCTAAATTTTGCCGTAAGGAAAATCATGGCGTTAGCCTTTTTGCCTCCTGAGATGATAATTATCTTATTATAATACTTATTAACTTATTATAATAAGCGCATACGAAAGGCTAAGAGATTCTTTAACAGAAACTATTCGTGTAAAACTATTAAGTTTTTTACAGTATTTCGAACGCTTTTGACTTGGTGTCATAAAGCCGGAAGGTTTTAGTATCTTTGGCCTTATTCGGCGTACAAATAACTGCTCCGAATCTTTTAATAGCCAATTAATTTTTAAGCTAGATTTGAGGCCAGTGGCTTGTCTGTTTCTGTGTAAGTAACAATGATTTTTAAATTAAAAAATTATAAAATTTTATATTTTACTGATATACGTACATGTATTTATAATTTATATAGTTATTGAAACTCATGATCGGCGCGAGACAGCAAATACAACAAGCCCTGGCAGGGAAGCTTATAAATCGCTTGCCTAGGTATGTCTCCCAATGTAAGAGCGCGGAAATAATGCGAGGTAAGGAATTGAATATTCGTGAAAATAATTTACTGTACTTTTAGTGAATATTAATATAATTTTAAACTAATAATATATTATTATCTGTTTTACAGTCTTGGATATGCCATATGAATAAAAAATTTCTACTTTACCGACAGCCTAAATCTAAGCAGTAAGGAACTTTAAATTCATATAATAAAAAATATAGACACTTGTACCAAAAAACTGAGAAGAGCGCCATTCCTATGGGTTCAAGGAATATTTTCAGCTTTACAGAATTGATATTACTAGCAAAATGAAGTTTTCTTTTGCAAAGTACGACTCGAAATGACCGAACGCAAGCTAGTTATATTACTTTTACTCTTAAAAATAAAAAAAATTGTAATATCTGCAGGCAAAAACAGAGAGGAGTACCATTCCTAAGAGTTCAAGGAATGGTTTCAGCTAAATAAAATTGATAGAAGTGATCCAATAAAGATTTGGTATGCAAAATACGACTTGTATTGCGATAATGGCGGCTGCAGTTTATATTCCGTTTCGTCGCTTACGAATCGTACATTTGTTTATTTTACCACTAATATCAATTCTATCTAGCTGCAAATATTCTTTGAACCCTTACAAATGGCGCTCTTCTCCGTTTTTTACCTGCAAGTATCACATTTTTTATTTTCAAGCGGAAAGAACCATCAGCGTGCGTTCGATCACTTCGAGTCGTACCTACTTTACAAACTAAAGCTTCATTTGGCTAGTAATATTAATTCTATCAGGCTGAAAATATTCCTTGAACCCATAGAATTGGCGCTCTTCTCCGTTTCTTTTTTTAGTATATGAATTTGAAGTACCTTACTGCTAGTCTAGACGCCGACCATACATCCCGTGGCCATTTTAGGTCCCCGCGAGAACCCAAATTTTCTAGACGTATTTTTTTATGCTGAATCCGAATTTCTAGGGTTCTCGGCCGAAAAAGTGGTCGATAAAAAGTTATAAGCAAATTAATTGTTTAAAAAGTCATATCTCCGAACCGAAATATCGTAGGAAGCTGAGCTTTATTTTAAAATTTGAATTTTTTT
The DNA here is from genome assembly GCA_900490025.1 of Megastigmus dorsalis. NCBI lineage: Eukaryota > Metazoa > Arthropoda > Insecta > Hymenoptera > Megastigmidae > Megastigmus > Megastigmus dorsalis. The sequence goes on along the minus strand of UELU01136448.1, from coordinate 9,917 downwards.
ATTTAGAAACTTTTTTGTTCTTAGTCCTCTGTAGCTACGCTTATTGGTTTTTGAGATATGGCTGATAAACGCTTTTTTTATGCATATTCCCTTATACAGCGCGCGGCCGCGGCCACGCGCCGCGCTTCGCTTGTTTTACTTTGACTTTGATGGTAAATTTTTTCGCCAAGCTTTTTATTTATTCATCTTCAATAAACAATAATTAAAATAATAAAATTTTAATACGAATAACTGGTAATTATTAACAATAATAAATTTAAAAAATAGATAGATTGAATTATTTTTAAGGATAAAGAATGTGCGAAAACACCGCATCTCGTTTTCGCGCTTTGCTCTTTTGTGCAGGCTGGTAACTATATAAGTTTTAGGTTCTGCATATACTTATATTGTTTTTTAAAAATACTATCACAATTATGTACCAGAATAATTATTTTATTTATATGGACTAATATAAAAGTATAATCTTAAAAAATTAATCACAATTTTCATTTTACAAGTATTATTTTTTTTACAATGGCAAAACGAACAACAAGGTATCATAGCTGCTACACAACAGCAATTTTTCGTTTTACAAACTTTGCAGGTACAATTTGAAATTAGTTCGCTTACCGGCGGTAACAAAATCGTTACTTTTTTAGGTAGCAACAAACCATCATCTTCTTGGAAACCAAACTCTGTGGGATCTAATGGCATAAAGTTTTCATTTAAACAATTTATTTGTGTCGCTACAACGTATAATGATCTCAATATATGCAATCTTATAGAATCACTCGTCGGAGGACTTTCATCAATTTTGGATGATACCGAGTGATGATAAAGCCAGAGTCGTAATTGATTAAAATTTTTACAATGAGTATTTCTTTTTAAAACTTTAACTAAATACTGCTCGGCTAAATCGATTGATGTCTCTGTATTATCATTAGATAGATCTAAAAAGATATATTAAAAATTAACAATAACAAAACAAAGTTTCATACTACTAGAAAAAACTACTAAATTATAATATTACAATAAAATTACCTTTGCCAAAATTATCGAGATATATATTCGGATTAGCTTGCAAAGCTGATAATTTGGTTCCGACTCTACTGGCGTAATCGGCCCCCGTTAGGTGATGAAGAGCTGGTAACACGGAACATATATTTTCATGTTCTTTAGCAAGAGCATGTAAAGGTACATTACGAACAGTGCTTAAGATGCCCGCTTGAACCCAAAAAGTCTAAAAGATGTATAAACAAAATAAATATTTACGAGGAAAGAAATTAATTGTATAATAAAATTTTGGTTGTTTCTTACCTTTAAACCTTTTTCTTTAAAAATTTTCCAAAAATACAATCCTAATAAGATCACGTCTGTATCAGATGAGATTAAATATACGTTCTCATATCCTTGCTTTGATGCATGGTTTATATGTAACATAATTTTAACGTCAGCTTCTTCAATAGAAGTTTGTTGTAGGCAATCCAAATAAGACTCGAGGTCAGATCTATTTGCGTTCAGTGCTGTGCACCATTTATCGTTCATTACACTAAAAATCAGTTCTGTACCTGTAAAAAAATCTTTGTTTTCCTGAATATAATATTTCAAAAACTTTTGCAATAGAACTTTGTTTTGAGAAGAAGGCCAAAATTTTTCTTGTTGTTTTGCAAGCGGAGTGTTTTCTGTAATATCATAATAAGTAATACATTCAGATTTTTGCCTCCGTTGACGTTCCGTAGACTAGATTGATTTTAAAAAATAAGAATCAAATACAAAATCGATTCTTGTAGTATTTTGATGACTCTTTCTTTTTACATATTTACAAAATGCAGCTGCAATGTCTTTAAATGTTTTTAAATTCTTCCAAGAAATGACTCGCAGAATTAACATTACGTCTATTATTAAACACATATCTACTTCAATATTTATTGATTCGCCATTATTATCAAAATTTTTTTCCAACTCTCTTATTAAAGAACTTTTATTATTTTTTTTTTAAGCAGTCCCTCGTTATCAAACAGTTGATTCTCATCAGATAAATCATACGATAATAACTTATCTATCGGTATTGTCGTTCATTGACTAAAGCAATTATTCGATGAATGTAATTGTTAGATTTTTTCTTTTTTATAACATTCGATTGCGACTTCGGTAATGCTTGAAAAGATGGTAAATTCTTTTTTGGTATAGTTGCAGAAAGTGCTATCGATTTATTTAAAAATCGCTCTTGTTGAAACTCTTTATACAAAATAAGTCCATCATCGAAAATATTTAAAATTTGTTTTGATATATCTGAGTGAACAAGCTCTTCTGTCACCAAATTTTTTAATCTGTGTGCACCTGGTAAAAATGGATTGATCTTCTTAAGTTGAAAATAATTTAATATTTTACAAACTGCCATCTCCGAATTCTTTGTAGAAGTTTTTGAATAATCGTGGTGTGTGTTTAATTCATTATTATCGTCATTAATGTAAGTAATTTCTTTTAAATATGAGGTAATCCATAATAACTCGTGATGTGTCAGATTCCAAACAGCAACACTCTCCTTTTTTTTGTGTAACCAATAATACCACTAATATCTTTCGAAGATCTATTAATGGTCTGCTCCAAGGCTTGATCAGTCCCGACCGAGGTAAATGGGACGTCAGACCGTTTTACTGTAAAGCGCCCTTTACAAAACTGTTCGTAAACTTCAGATGCAGTTTCAGGTAGAATCATCATATCATGTAAATAAACAGCGCACCACCTCGCATAATTTGTGCGGTCCATTATATGAAATATAGGCTGCAATTTTTCAATAGTTTTAATATGCAATGACCAGTCTCCAATCCTATCGGCACGAATTAAGTCGTTCATAAGACTAATTAATATTAAAACGTTGTTCCAATATTTAAACATTTCAGATTCTAAACATCTCGAACGAACAAAGTCATTGAAATCTGAAATTAATATCTTACAGTTTTTTGATAACTCGGCAAATAAATGTGAACATTCTTCAATGTTATCCATAGCAAAACTTTCTTGAAGTAATATTAGCGTCACGATTTCATAATTATACTTTTGCAATCTCACGGGTGTAAAAAAAAATCTTTAAATTGTATTCTTCTTAGTGCTTCAGCTAAAAACTTAAATCCTTGAACCGAGCGTGAATAATTAGTTCCGTTTAGTACTTGATCAACTACAACTATTCCGAATAGTTCTGTTTCGATAAAAACGTTCTCAATTCCACTGTGCTTCAAATATTTACCTATGCAACTGAGTAAAACCTTGATTATATGAAATCCTCCTAAAAATAAGATAATATTTTCAAATTCTTTTTCACGCTCCAATTTGATACGTCGTGCAATTCGGTATACCCCTTCGTCGCAGGCAACTGCCAGATAATTTTGATTTAGTTGACTCAAAATGCTTTTAAAATTTATTAAGCTCCTATAAACTGTTGATTGATCTGTTACAGGAAAAGGTAACACTGGTAAAAAGGCAACAGTTTGCTTGCATCGATTATCTTTATTTACAATTGCATTAAAAGAGCTCCAAGATGGTACAGTCTGATTACTATTTTCTAAACAGATTTCTTCGTCCAAAATAGACGTTCTTGATAAAAACCAAAGAAAATCATTTACATGTAAATAAGATGATAATCATCGATAGCCAAAAGATTGTTATTATTATTAACAATATAGTCTGAAGATAAATTTATTATAGATGTTAATTTAAGTAGACATGTAAGTTCTTGACACTTTAATTTACTAGTTAAAGCTCTGACACGAGAATCAATAGGAATCGATTTAATATCTGGTTTTGTAGTATTAAAATTCTTATCATGATCTTGAAATAGAACAGAGACAGTGTCATGTGTACTGCTAAGTCCTGAGAGTGTTGTTTCTATATGATCAAAATTATCAAATGTTGCAGTTATGTAATTCGTTGAATTAAAGTGGCTCGGCAAAGGTACACGGAGAAAATTTGGAAAGGATTTATGTTAATAACATTGTAACCTTTTTCTTCAATTGTCAGTCGAGACATTTTGTGTCAATTATAGAGGTTATGTTCTTCAATGCAGCGCCGAGGTGCTGGGCCTCGGCCGATGGGAAGAAAATTCGCCCATCTGCCGAGGCACGAAGAATTAGAAAGGAAGTGAAGAAGAAGAGGAGATAGAAAGAGAAGAGGAGAAAGCACATGTATAGTTGTAAACAAAACACTCATCA
>UELU01136445.1:0-13873 GCA_900490025.1 Megastigmus dorsalis | reverse complement strand
ACTCCGTATAGTCGGTATTCTCCGTAACCTTAAAAACATTTTTTTCCGAGATCATCGGAAACAGGAGTGAAGTTGCCGCACTCTCTCGCCGCTCGGTAACGTGACGACGACGAACCCAACGAGAACGGTCATCTTAGACTCGTAATTTCGGTACCGACGATGAATAATGCATATTTCTAATATTTATTACGAAAGGATAAAAATATTATCGCTAACCAAAAACGACTATTTCGAATTATTTTTATCCCGTATACAAGAATATGGCAGTAATATTCCATAAAAACATTTATTTCGGAAAATAAAATTTTTATCTTTTGAACAAAAAATTTTACATTAATTCTGGCTACACCATTGTATTCTTATCCAAACTCCAAGTCTAATACGACTTGCTACATCTATTTTCTTCAATTCAATTCTGAGCAAACTGAGTTCAAAAACGCTGCGTTGGAAGTTTGTCACGTTGTATATAGATATAGATCGTGCATCGCGATATACATAAGTAGTAAGTGGACTGGTATGGGGTGAATTGGGTCAAAGTCGTTAAGTCAAGGACGTTAAGCCACTCTAGTCTTAAGAATTTGTTTATATAAACATACAGTAGCTTAATGGGTTGTTTATATAAACAAGTACTTAAGATAAAACTAATTAGTTTTTATTTACATAAAAACAGTAACTGTAGGGATTCTGTACACAATAAAGTCATAGATCCGATGCCTCAGAGTTGTACGACCTTTTTTTCAGCATGTAGGTATCCTCAAATATTTTTCAATGTATGTATGTGCTTATGACCTAGCTGCTATGTCTCAATGGGCACATTTGTTGTGAGAGAGGTCGGTGACCTATACTTGGTCGACCTTTTTTTCTTCACGCTTCAAATGTGACCATTTACTCCATAACTGTCCTTTAGCACGGTGCGCGACATTAGGTCAATGGCGGCCATTTTGAAAAAGGGTTAGAGCATCAATCTACTCTAATCTTAAATTTAGGTTTATATAAATATACAGTAGGTTAATGGAGTGTTTATATAAAAAGTACTTAAGATAAAACTAATTAACTTTCATCTACATAAGCAGTAGCTGTAGGAATGCTGAATACAAAGAAGTCATAGACCCTCAGAGTTGTACGACATTCTAGCACAACAGATGCGGCTATCTCCAAGTATTTTTCAAAGTAAGTATGTGTTTATGACCTACACGCCCTGATGTGAGAGAGGTCAGTGACCTATATTTGTGAGACATTTTTTCTACTACTCCATAAGAGTCCCTTTACTACGCTAATGTTTTCATCGTATGTATATATATAAGAAGACGTTTGTGTGAAGGATTGGTAAGTACGGTTATTAAAATAAATAAATATATATTTAATTATAATAATTATATTTTATTGATTTTCTATTTTATTTACAGTATTATTTTGTTGCATATAATAGTTAGTCTCCATAGTGCGATATACATGAGACAAGAAATATCCGCGTATTCCTAACATTATGATATCAAACATTTTCTGCTCTATATTATTTAACATTTTTTCAGCAATATAATTATTAATATCGTTGCTATAAAGAGTATAATATTGTTCGAAACCGCTAGGGTTTTTATATATTTTATTAAACTTTTCTGGATCTTGTACACTATCTTTTTCCATATACTCCTTTACGAGAATGCTCTTCAAGCTGCTCTAGATGCTCATTTATAATCGGTGACGCTTATTTTAAACCCTCGAATGTCACTTGTTGTAGGCAGGTATACAATGGTTTGAAGAAAACCTCTCTCTTTCTCCTTCTAGACGTCTCTCCTTCGTTATATTTCTCTTTCATTAGCTGCTGAAATACTGGCTTTTCCTCGATCATCACCGATTTGGAATTGTAGGACGTTTGAAATATGAGATCGTGACACTCCATGTACATTTTGTTAGGATGACCATATTCATGTTGAAATCTGTATGAATCTTGGAAATAGCTATTGATGGCATCAAAGTGGTCTCTGAGCTGGACCCAGGTGTTTTTGTCAAATTTGACGAATGACACGAGACTCGAAGTTGCCAGCTTTACTATAGGTCGAAATTCGCCCTTGTCGCATGTCAGCCCAACAGTCACTCTCTTCGAATTTGACTTGTTCAATGCGTAGGTTGTACTCAGCAATAAGTTGGGGAGACTGGTGTCTCTATGAGGCGCACAATCGTCGCGTTTTTCAACTACTTGTTCAGTCATTTCAAAACTAAAAATTTTCTATGCACACACACACACACAACGATACTGCTCGGATGCTTTTTAACAGAGAACTGAGATGCTTGTGCGCTGTGCAAGCGCTTTATATAGAATGCAAAACTCTAACCCCCACTATTCAGAATGGGTTACGTAATAGTCGTGGTGGGGAGTGTTTTTTAGCTATGACGACTTAACTTATGAAACAAAAATATTTAAACATAACAAAACACATAAGCCTTTGTATGAATATTTCTTTGTACATTTACTTGGTATGTCTAGACGTATTACATTTCACAGATTAAGTTTAATATTTTATTGCTCTTTACACTGCTGTCTATTGTATAACTATATAATATTACGATAACAGAACTATAAATTACTTTTGAGTATGTCTATATAATCAATGGAAGGAGGGCAGGAAGGAAAAGGTTAAAAACAAAATACACATTTTCAACTGAGATTTATTTATTCACTTTTTGTTACATAAATTTTATAAAATATATAGGATACAATTTTAATAAGTATAAAATATTTTTGACTCACATGATTGATTATATAAACCAGATCCCAGAGAACGTGCACTAGCAAATGTATTTACTCGTTTACTCTTATTTTTTACAATTTTTGAATAAAACTTTTTCACCAAATCATCGTTTTTTCTCGAATCTCTAGAAAACTTGCTGCAAAATGAGCGTAAATTACGATTCCTGCACATATGATGAAGAAACATAATGCAATATTGGCCGCAAAGTTGTGAATCCAGGCTTTGCATTGTCTTTCGGTTCTAATCGTACCGCACGCAGTTTCTTCTGAGACGATCGCGATGATGTGCTGATGTTGGGGGGAGTCCATAGCTATCGAAATCTGTTCCGTGGCCATTTTTATCAATATATATAGCAATCCAATGTGAGCCTTTTTTGTGTGATCATCGATATTTGCTGTTATGGTAGCTGGTCGCGCTAGTACGTTAGGGATTCGATTTGCCTCATATACTCCGACTTGTAACTGGTTCACCAGTTCACTATACTTGAAACACACAATTATTGATTATTATTATTTATTATTATTTAATTCTATTAATTATTATTCACACAATATTGATTATTATTATTTATTTAATTTTATTAATTATTATTTAAATATGAACAAATTTCATACTACACCAAATAACCCAAATTCATTGAGAAAAAACCTAAAATCAAATATAAAAAGGAAATTATTATAAATTTATACTTAACATTTATTAATTAATAATTAATAAAACAAACCCAGAATAATAATTTCACATTTTAGTACATTACCTTGCAAAGACTATTTAAACTTTCGTGCCAACACCAGGGTCACCAGACCAGTCATATAATCCGGTATCAGACTCAGAACGTATGCGCATCCACGGCAGAACAATCCTAGCAACTTGATGATCTCGAACCATGGGCAGCAAAACGAGATCGTAGCATCATGTCTGGACCGAAATTTAAGAAAGAAAAAAGGCATGAGTTAATAACCACAAGGAGATGAGTATAGAACGGGAGAAGCAAGAGAAAAGAATAGAAACATGCATATATAAGATCGAAACTACAACCACATAGTAGCAAAGGCTACCAACCGAAACACAACTATAAAACACACACACATACAATATCAGAAAAAAAAAACACTAAAACCCACGACTCCGAACAAAACATACACATTACATAACCTAAAAAACACCGGCATCACAAAATAAATCAAATTTAATATTTTACGAAATGTCACTCACCTCTATGTTAAGAAATGAATTTATACAAAACTTACGCACACCATCAAACACTCAATTTGCCGGGAAAATCCTTCAGAAGGTTCCTTTTTCGCGGTAAATCGCGAGTATAAAAGGACCCCCGATCCTCTGATAAGGCACTCTGATTTTACCTGACGAACGAGCAGGTAAGCAGACTAGGAAAGGTATCCCCAGGGGAGAGCTCTTTCCGAGTTGTATTCGCAAGAATACAGCGACGAGAAGTAGGCAGGTTTATTCAAGTGGAGAACGCTGCCGCTTCTCACTCCTTATCCTATATTCGAAAAGAAAAGGCAGGATTATTCACAGTGAAGAACGCTGCCACTTTTCGAATCCTTTCACTTTTTCCACTTCCATCCAAATGCACTTAGCTGCGCGAATCACGTCCTTTTTATTTTACATTTAAAGGAGTAACTTCATTTGAAGATGTACGAACAGTTGACAATGTTATTTACCCAAATTTTTTCGAAGCAGCTAAAGCTCAAAAATTAATTTCTACAGATGAAGAATGGGACAAATGTTTAAACGAACCCTCTCAAAGCAAATTTCCAAAAGCTATGTGTGATTTATTTGCATATATATTTGTATATTTCATAATCCTATTAATGCTCGTGAATTGTATGATAAATACAAAATACATTTTTATGATCCAAAATTGGATTCTATAATAGTAGAAATGATTGTTTTACAAAATATAAATGAAATATTCTTAAGAAATGGTTTTCATTATCGGATTTTAATTTACCTCAGGAATTCAATGTTGAAGAAAATAACGATAATTTTAGTATAATAAACAATAATAGTAATAATAATGTTACTATCAATAAAGAAGATACATTATCTAATGCTCAAAAACAAATTTTTAATTATGTAATTAATGCAACTTTTGGAATATCAAAAGATAAATATATATTTATTGATGGCCCTAGCGGAAGCGGAAAAAGTTATTTAATCAACGTTATAATAAATTACTTAAAAAACCACTCTGTTCCTTTTTCATCTGTTGCTTGGAAAGGAATAGCAGCGAATTTATTGATTGATGGTAGAACTATACATACAACGGTTAAATTACCTTTAACTATAACAGAACAAACAACATGTAATATTAAACCAAATTCAAATGAGGGTTTAAAAATAAAATCTTCAAAAGTAATTATTTGGGATGAAATAACAATGACATCTAAATATGCTTTTGAAGATATAAATAATTTTTTAAAAGATTTGTGTAGCAGTGATGAAATATTCGGTGGAAAAGTTGTAATGTTGTCAGGTGATTTTAGACAAACATTACCCGTTATTCGACATGGCAATCGGACAATGATTGTTTAAAATTGTGTTAAAAGTAGTGCACTGCGGTCAAAATTTAAACTAATGAAATTATCTGATAACTTGCGCATTTGCGACAACAATTATGAATTTAAGCAATGGTTATTAAAGGTAGGAGATGGATGTTATTCTACTAATTATGAAACAGAAAACGGACTACTAAAATTACCAAAGGAATTTCTTTGTAATACAGATATTGTCACCGAAATCTATGGTAATTCATTTGATATTACTAATAAAGACATTCGTGATTACGTAATTTTACCACCCAAGAATATAGATGTACTGGAAATGAACAATAATATATTACAAAAAATGAACGGGGAAATAACTCAATACTTAAGTATTGATTCGGCGGATGATGATAATGGAGTCAATATGAATACCATTTTGCCAATAGAATTTTTAAATACCTTAACACCAAATGGTTTACCACCTCATAAATTACTATTAAAAAAAGGTGCTATAATAATTCTATTAAGAAATATAAATTTAAATAAAGAATTGAATTAATGAATTGTTTATTAGTAGACCTACTTTAGTAGCAGCTCCATTTGTGCCAGCAGCTTAAGTAAGTTTGCTTTTGGGCATTTTCGCTTATGTAAGATTTTTAAATTGGAATTATTATACCGTGTTGAATCAAAATTTGTTTTTGGTGCTACATTAATTTATAATTTTATAGCAGTTACTTCATATTTCGAAAAAACAATAAATTCGTAGCACACATGACTTATCAGCAGCGCCATTTAAGGCAGCAGCTTACATAACTTCTTATAAATAAATAGATCATGTAACAATAAAAAAATTTCTATTATTAATACATTGACATACCACTATTTACATTTTTAATGTTTAAACAATAGTTAATGTATTTCATTACGTGTTCAGTTAAAATAACAAAAGTTTTTAGTGCTACATTAACTTACAACTACAAAATGATGCTGATAATATATAGCAGTTATTTCATAGTATAGAAGTAACATTATAACAAAAAATCGAAATTGAAACAAATAAATAAATTTGTAATGCAGGCATTTGATGACAAGAATGACAGTCTCAACGCTGTATAACGCAGAGAGCAAATTTCACTACAAATATACATGTGTACAATTCACGCTAACGCTCCCACGGAAAAATGAACTTATTTTAATTATTTTTTCTTATAAAAAAATAATTAAAAAAGGAGCGTAAGCGAAAAAACAATAAAAATACCTATAGAAATGAAATACCATAAAAAATAGTAACACCATAAAAAATAAATATACCCTAAAAAAAAACCCCATAAAAAACAATAGCACCATAAAAAATGTAATACCATGACAATAAAAGCACCATAAAAAATGTAAACACCATAAAAAATAAAAACACCATAAAAAATAAAAATACCATAAAAAATAAAAACACCATAAAAATGTAAGCACCATAATAAATAAAAGCACCATAATAAATAAAAATACCTTAAGAAATGAAAAACCATAAAAAATAAAATCACCATAATAAATAAAAGCACCATAAAATATAAAAGCACCATCAAAAATGTAAACACCATAATAAACAAAAGCACCATAACAAATAAGAATAACATAAAAAATAAAACAGCATAAAAAATAAAAGCACCATAAAAAATGAAACGCCGTAAAAAATATAAATTACATGAAATATGAAAGCACAATAAAAAATCAATACACCATTATTATAATTACACACAAGAAGGGTACTTAATAGGTATAGATATGATACACTATATATACCAAACGACGACGAACGCCGACCACTATCACTTTAATATAATAGGAGATAAGATAAGATTTTTTCTGATAAAAACATTTACTATTTTTATTATACTTTGTTAATTCTAAAAAGGAGGTAAAAAATACGAAAAATATGTGGCTTTAATATACTACATTAAGAAAAAATAATTAAAATAAGTACATTCTTCCGAGGGAGCATTAGCGAAAAAATAAAAAATAAAAAAAACTTAAGAAATGAAACACCATAAAAAAATTGAAGCACCATAAAAAATAAATATACCCTAACAAGTGTAACACTATAAAAATACCATAATAAATGAAACACCATAAAAAATAAAAGCACCATAAAAAATAAAAGCTCCATAAAAAAATTCAAAGACCATAAAAAATAAAAGCACCATAAAAAATAAAAGCACTATAAAAAATGTAAACACCATAATAAACAAAAGCACCATAACAAATAAGAATAACATAAAAAATGAAAAAATACCTTAATAAATGAAAGACCATAATAATGTAAACATCATAATAAATAAAAGCACTATAAAAAAGAAAAATACCTTAAGAAATGAAGTACCATAAAAAATAAAAGCACCATCAAAAATGTAAACACCATAATAAACAAAAGCACCATAACAAATAAGAATAACATAAAAAATTAAACAGCATAAAAAATAAAATCACCATAAAAAATGAAACGCCGTAAAAAATATAAATTACATGAAAAATAAAAACACCATAAAAAATAAATACACCATTATTATAGTTACAAACCAGAAGGGTACTCAATAGGTATAGATATGATATACTATATATACCAAACGACGACGGAAACGACCACTATCACTTTAATATAATAGGAGATAAGATAAGATAAGATATAACTGCATTATTTTATATTATGTTATTGCGATTGAAAATAATAATGCAAAGCTGAAAGTATTAATCTACCGCTGTTTATTATCCTCCATTTTAATTTTGTTGGCGATATCAACAAAATGACGAAACAATACTCCGTATAGTCGGTATTTTTTGTAACCTTAAAAACACCTTTTTCCGAGATCATAGGAGACTGGAGTGAAGCTGCCGCACTCCGCTAGCCGCTCGGTAACGTGACGTCGACGAACCCAACTGGAACGGTCATTTAAGTCCCGCAATTTTGGCAACGTCGATGAATAATAAATATTTCTAATATTTTTTACGAAAAAATAAAAATATTATTGCTAACCAAAAACGACTTTTTCTCGAATAATATGGCAGGAATATTCACTAAAAAAATTTTTTTCGAATAATAAATTTTTTATTTTTTGAACCAAAAATTTTACATTAATTCTGGTTATACCATTGAATTCTGTTTACAACATAACGTCGAATGAAACCTCATGTACTTTAATTTTTCAATCCAGTTCCGAGTAAACTGATTTCAAAAGTGGTGCGTTCTAAATATGTTAAAATAAACGCTTTAAGAGGCACAAGATACCATCACCAATTCAGTGAACCTGAAGCGATCAGCGATGGGATCCCAGGCGATTGCTAGTTTGTTGACAATGCCCTGCGCCTAGAAATGCAACCTGAGTTGCAGTCGATCGCCGATCAGAATATCTTGAAGGAGCTCGGGCGAATACGTCACCCATTTTTTGAGCTTGAATCAGCCTCTTGCTAGCAGCCCGCTCAGCTGCCTGCGGTGGTCGATCGCTGCCTCCAAGTCATCCGGGCCACTGAAGAAGTCGTCCACGTAGCGTTCTCGCATGACAGCGTCGACTGTCTCCTGGAACCGATCACCTTCGTCGAGGCACCGTTGTCGCAGCGTTCTGAGCGGTAGGAAGGGCGCGCATGCCTCACCATATGTGACTGTGAGGAGAACGTAAAGGCGCTCTACCTCAGTCTCGGTTGGGCTCCAGACGATCCGTTGTAAGTGAATGTCTGGTGATCGGACTCTTATTTGACGGAACATCATTTTCACGTCGGCGCAGAACGCGATCCTATGTCATTTCCATCTGGCAATGACGACCGCGATATCGGCTTGTAGTTTAGGCGCTTGGTGCAGCGCGTCATTGAGGTTCTGTCAGATATCATGATGCGGAATGTAGTGGACTCCAGGACCCTGGGTTTAAAAGTCCGCCCGAGTGAGACGGCACATCTTCCCAACCTGCAGGTACTTGCATATATTCATGTCGTAGCCTTTGATCGGATCGCATTCAGCGGTGGAGCGAGGCTAGGGCGGAGCGGGCTACAGTCAGGCTTGCGCTTAGACGGTTAAGGTCGCTCCCACGCGCTGGAAGAGGTACCATGTAAAGTCCCGTCTTGTCCCCCGTGTGTTGGGTGCGGTAAATTTCCTCAAACTCGAGGTCGTTTCTAGATCTCCTGCTGGTTCGTGGGTCTTCCTCGATTGACCGGAAGTGCTGTATGAGCTCTTCGAGCGTAGGACTTCCGTTGCTTCAGAGGGTGTAGGCGCAGGCGGTAACTGAGAGCAGAGCGTCGTCGGCTTTCGGCCGAACCCCGGTTGCCTTCTCATACCATGCTTGGGAGTAGTAATGGGTCGGGGTCGTGATTCCCACACGTGGAAGGCCGTATGCTTCGATTCTAATTGGCAGTTTGAGCTTAGGTGTCAGCAGGTACAGATGAGTGCGGAATTGGGTGGTGTCCATTTGAATTCCAGGAACGCCGGCGATAGGTGTGCTGACATTGTCCAGTCTATCTCCTAGGCGACTGGCTAGCCTCATATTGATAAGAGACGTCTCAAAGCAGGGGTACAATAGTGTTCTGGCACTCTCGATCCTTCCACTGCCGTTCCCCAGGCGGACCCACAGGTCGTGGCTGGTTTCTTCAGGGGGATGCCGGATTGATCTGGAGTGGCGGTCAGTTTTCCGCTCTCGTGAAAAACTGTGGGATGTCTCACTCCGTAGTTTCTACACGAGAAGTGCGATGCAAAATTGGTTGTTGGGTTGCCCTCCTTTAGGCAGTTAAAGCAGACTTACTTCTGCGCCGCGAGATTTTGCCGTTCCACCGACAGCAGGCTCTGAAATTGTTCGCAAGCGCCAGCATAGTGGTGGCTTTCTCAGAAGGGGTACCTCTGGGTCCAGCTCGCAGTGGCAGCTGAAGTGATCGCCCAGCGGGAACTTGAAGTCGGCCAATTCACGGGACGCGATGATGTCGAGAATGACTGCTTGACAGACTGCCCGGCCTCCATGCAGACCAGAGAGCGACAGTGGCGCTGGAGGAACGAGGATAATTCTGCGAAGGTGCGATGATGGGCTCCAACCTCGTAGTAAAACAATAACAATAATAATATAAAGTATAGAGAAAAAAAATAAAAACTTAACAAAATTTGCTCTCTGCTTTTGCTTTGAGTGCGCATATTTTGGCGCTACTAAAATAAAATATAAACAAAAAATAAAAATGAAAAAACAAATAAAATTGAAAGTGAGAGCACATAAAAGTTAACTGAAAGTTAAAAAATGAAATACTATGTCCCGTTATACTGCCTGTAGAAATTAAAAGTGAAACAAAAAAATTAAATGAACGAAAAAAGGCAGTCTCTTGAGATACTGTGCTGGTCGCTGGTATTGTGATTCCATCCGTGGTGTTGCCGTGATGATACAGGCAGTGGCCCCTCAGCCGTCCACCGGATCTATCCAGTCGGCCCGGTCGTGCGCTTGTAGCTGAAGAAGTTGTTATTACAATGATGCACGCGGTCCAGATCGAACTTCAGAGGCCCTAGCAGGTTAAGGAGGTTGGCTGCGGTGATAAGGAATGATCGCCGCATGGCCTCTGTCCTAGGCGTGGAGTAGCTGAGAACCTTAGGTGGAAGACGGCTGGAAGAGCGCACGCACACGTCAACATTCATACGCGTGAAGTTGTCAGCCAAATAGGGTGGGTTGCAATACGCCAAGATATTGAACGCCAAGGAGCCTATGAAGTACTGCCGGCCTTCGTCGGCAGAGAGCCACCCTAGGCTAATGCGGTTTGGAGTGACATGTCCTCGAAACGAAATATAACCACTTACAAAGCGCACAGATGAATTAAGTGCGCACTGAATCTTGGTGCTGCGTGTTTTGTCGAGATCATGGTAGACAGCGCACGCATAATTGAAAGGCGAAAATATAAGACTCCCAACTAGGTTCTTCTTCGTGGGAATAGATAAAGCATGTTTATAGTGTTTAAGAGAACGAAGAGAACAATGCATCCGACGCAAACCTTGGTTTACGTGCGGGGCCCAGTTGAGAATGGGGGTGATCAAGACACCAAGATTCTTAATTTGGGATGCGTACGGTATTGGAATCCCGCGAACAGTGACTTTGGGGATGCTCTCGAGGTCCAAGCGAGAAATGAAGACCTCGCTACCCAAGAGCATGGCCTTGGTCTTCAAGAGGTTAAGGGAGAGACAGTTATCAGCAGCCCAGACGGCCACGGCCTCCGCGTCGCGGGAACGAGTGATAAATCTGAGTGTCGTCCGCAAAAATCATAGACCGCGCAACACTCAGGATAGACGGCAAGTCGTTGATGAACGCGATGAAGAGTAATGGGCCGAAGACCCTTCCCTGGGGGGCGCCGGCTAGAACCTTGAGCCAGTCGGAAGTGCGGCCGCCCTCGTCGATCACCGCCTGCAGGCGTTCGTGGAGGTACGCGTAAAACCACGCGAGGGCAGCGTCTGAGCACATAAGACGCTTGAGTTTATGGAGCAAGAAACCGTGTGGAACCGAATCGAAAAGCACGAGTACCGTAATCATGCGCTTATCGATGGCCAGGTGGACATCATGCAAGACCCTGAGAAGTACCGTCTGCTCGAGCGCTTTGGAGAGCTCACAGAGCTTGGCGATGGGCCTTGTGAAGAAGGGCTCGTCTCCAAAGGTCTGGAAAAACGGTTTCTCTCAGCGAGAAATTAAAAAGAGAGGTGAGTAGAGCGGCTAAGATCGGGGCAGCCAGCTTAAGTATTTCCGGTGGCCTTGGAGGTTGACCTACGGAAGGTCAGCAGGACTTCTCACTAAGAAACTGACAAGTAGCTAAACAACTGGTTCTCCGGGGCAGAAGGATACTCCAGCGCAAGCCTCTGTAGAGTAGCAGGAGAGAGAGGCACTGCGTCTGCGGCCACGCTGGCGTAGTGGCTGTTTAGGTCAGAGCTGGAAAAATAATTAAAAGAAGAGACGCGAGGGGAGCTCGATACCCCCATTTTTCTCAGTATTTGCCACTTGGAAGCAGCACTGGGGGCGCCTGCTAGATGGTCGGCATAATGCTTGTTTTTTGCCGTGTCAAGAGCGTTACTGACTTGCCTTCGGACCGCTTTAAAGCGCTCTAAATCTCGGGCGGATCTAGACCGCCTGGCAGACCATGAAACATTTATTACGTTCACGCATGAGGTTGCGTATGTCGCGCGGTACCATGCTTTGCGGGTGCTGGAGATATTGATTTGTCGAATAGGGGCAGCTTCATCAAAGACCACATTAAGATTGCAGGTGAGAAACTCGTTGGGCGCATTAGAGAAAATAGAGGGTGAAGAGACGAGCGAAAGAGAAGAGGGGTGAGAGCTGAGAATAATATTCTGCGGGTCTACGAGAGAGAGATTGATTGATTGATAACTTTATTTAGGGACCGGGAGGTAAAACCTCATTTGGCCCATATGCATTACATGTAGCTTTTACAGTTTTTAAATTTACAACGTATATATTGTAACGTGGCTATTTGTCGCACGTTAACCGCACGAATACACAATAATAAAAATGCCTAAGAAGGCAAACTAAGCAGCCAGAAGGGATGTCCCTCCACCTCTCGTCTCGGGCCGTTAATATTAAAAAACAATTATTTATGTTTTTATTTTTTATTTTTTACATATGCGCAACTACGCGTCGTCGAGCACCGACCTCTTCTTTCAGCATCAAGATCTACCGAAAGAAGAACTCGCTGTATCCAACAAATACGCCGCAGCTCCAAGATGCCTAAGATCAAGCCGATCGGAACATCGGATAAATGCCTAAGCTAAGCATTTCAATTCCTTTTTTATATAGTTCTCTCTTCTCAATTATTTTTTTGCCTCCACGTCAACTCAATTTTCAATATTTATAATTTAGAATACACTCGATTTTTAATGCCTCAAAGGCTCCGAGTGCCTTTTCCGGCCATTTATGCAAGAAAGCGTGATAGGCTTTTCAAGGCCTCGCTCTTCTTGCCTATGAATTTCCAT
Source organism: Megastigmus dorsalis (assembly GCA_900490025.1). Classification (NCBI taxonomy): domain Eukaryota; kingdom Metazoa; phylum Arthropoda; class Insecta; order Hymenoptera; family Megastigmidae; genus Megastigmus; species Megastigmus dorsalis. Next base: position 638 of record UELU01136445.1, on the reverse strand, counting down.
TCATAAAATTAGCCGGAAAAGTCCATAAAATATTGCCTGTAAAGCACAGTGATGCCCTAGCATCACATCGGAATATTTCAAAATTCCAAATCTATGAAAATTTCCAAAGAGAGATACTTTTAGTGCTTACAGGGAAAGGGAAGTCGACGTTGGAGCAAGAGAGAACAATCGAAAGAACAACAACATTCCGATCTGGTCCGACCTACAGCGCGCCAAGAGGGCGAAGCGAAGAGAGCGCGTCGGATGCCGCGAGCCTCGTTGGACTCGCCGACGCTTGCCTCGAGGACTTCTCTACTGGCTGCTCAACTGGGAACATCGCTCTTCTAGTCTTCCGCGCCGCGTAGTTGCATGTTTTATTCGCGTGAAAGTTCCCTTCGCGAAGTGTGTAAGCGCCCGTGCCATTATATTGGCAGCGCTCGTTCGAATTGTATTTTTGTTCTTATTATTTAAAGTAAAATATTATTTAATATTGGTAATTGCACTGCCTCGCTGTTCCAGGCCCGGTGCCTACTTAAAATCGCGAAGATACGAGTAGGAGCTACAATACGGTAGAAATTGCCTAATGCGTGTAATTACTCTTGTTTTAAATTCAATTCAATAAATTGTTCATCTGCCTACGTTGAGGCTCGTAGTGTAGC
>UELU01136443.1:0-18865 GCA_900490025.1 Megastigmus dorsalis | reverse complement strand
TTTGCAATATTACAAGTAAATAATTTTTTGACATTATAGATATATATACAATACACTTTGCATAAGAGTAAATTTACTTAATATTTAAATTTAAGAAATTAATATAAAATTTATTATAATATAAAAAGTGCAAAACACATAATATATATTTTATTTTAAAATTTGGTTAAATATTTGTGTTTATTTACAGAACTCTATTAATTCATCTAATTTGAAGTAAATTATAAGAAATGGATTTTTTACAGTTTAATAATTTAACCGATGATTTATTTACTCATTATGCTAATAAAAGTTGATCAAATTTTGTACTTTGGTCTCTATGTCAAGTTATTTATTAACTTTTTTATTATTTGTATATGTATATACAGTGGAAGTGTAATATTTAATAATAACATGTCGCTTATCGAATATGAAACAACTGAAAAGAAGGTTTTAAAGTTTCTATATTGGGAGTTATTGTTATTGTTGTATAAGTATTATAAATGGTATATTTCACCATGAAAATACTGTCAATTCTGGACAGTATATAAATATGATGCGTGAAAATTCTTACTAGTGGTTTTTAGTAAATGATTTGATAGTTAATAAAAAATCGTGGCCTACAGGTGCTAAAAATGCTTATATATTTTTAGAAATAATATAAAATTGGAATAAAAAAATATGACGGTATACCTGCTTTCTATATTACATTCATATATTACGTTTTTTCATAATATATCTTGATAGTAGTGAAATCTCTAACTCTAAATCCTACATTTAAATAAGAGCAATAAAAATAACTTAACTTTAGAAATGAAACACCATAAAAAATAAATATACCGTAATAAATGAAACACCATAAAAAATAAAACACCATAAAAAATAAAAACGCCATAAAAAATTAAAGCACCATAAAAAATGAAACACCATAAAATATAAAAACACTATATAATAATAGGTACACCATATGGTACATAATATTGTAAAATTAAATCACCATAAAAAATGAAAGCGCCATAAATAATAATAGCAGTATAAAAAATAAAAGTACCTTAAGAAATGAAACGTCGTAAAAAAAATATAAATTCCATGAAAAATTAAAGCACCATAAAAAATCAGTACACCATTATTATTATAATTACACACCAGAAGGGTACTCAATAGGTATAGATATGATATACTATATATACCATACGACGAACAACGACCACTATCACTTTAATATAATATAAGATAAGATAAGATATTATTATAGTCACACCAGAAGGGTACTCAATAGGTATGGATATGATATACTATATGTACCATGCGACGAACGGCGACCACTATCACTTCAATATAATATAAGATAAGATTTTTCAGACAACTTCTTAGAGGGCTCTTTTACAACTAAAAAGAAGGTTTTCAAAAATTTCGGAAAGATCTTATCCAGCGTATTTTAACTTGTTCTTTCGAATGGTGAGACTTATTTTTTGCTAAAACACTCTCGAAAAAAATGGCGTATTTTTCACGAATAAAAGTGAAAAAATTTAGAAATTTTCAACTATTATATAAAAAATTTAGAAATTTAAAAAATATTTTAGAATCATGAAAAAAATTTTCCCGTAATATTTGACCATTGATTGTACTTTTTTGCAGTATTTTGAATTATTGTCATTGCATTTTCCTTATGAAAAAATTCATAAAATTTCCAAATTTTTTAACTTATTTTCGTGAAACACACGCCATATTTTTTTGCAGGAGTATTTTAACAAAAAATCGGTATCACCATTCGAAAGAACAGCTCAAAATACGTCGATATGATCTTTTTCAAATTTTTTCAAGCCTTTTTTTAGTTGAAAAAAGCCTTAAAACTGTTGTTGAAATTTCGGGGTCTTGGTCGTGGGTTAAATGAAAATTTTCTTCCCTATAGGGGTTCATAAGGTCATTAGTTGGTTTAATCTGTAATCTATTTCTTACAATGATTATTATACGAGAAAAAAATATATTTATGGAAGAAAAATCGTATTTGTTTGTGATCGGGTAACGAGCATAAAAATGAATCAATTTTAACGAAAGTGTATATATAATTAGTATTTTTATACCTCTCGCGACTGGTAGTCTTTTAATTTATTTAAGGAGGTTCTCCTTATACGCAGGAAGTCAAGTACAGAATTTACTAAATTTGACCAGCGCAGTCGGTATATACAGGTATATATTCTACATAATGTATAACCTATACGCAAACGAGATGTATAGATGAAATATCTACTCCCTGTTATTTCACAGTTACCCTATATGGTACTTTTGAAATGGCTGAAAATTAAGAAATATTGACTCTTGTTACTCAAAAGAATTTCGATGAGTTTCAATCGTCAATTAATTTGTAATCGGAAAAAAGAAAATCTTTTCCATAAGACTACGTGTTAAAAAAGCAATAACAAAAATATTTAATTCTCGGCTTTAAGGTACTCTAGCCTCGCGAAATTTTAACTGGAACTTCTTCAATCATTTATCTTGCTATATAAATTTTTTTAATTTAAGTCATTAACATCGTCAATTCAATTATCGAGAGAACTCCCTTAAATAATACGGAAAGAAATTATATGCATTTTTTTATTTTTCATTTTTAATATTGCTCATATCTTACGATCGGTTCAATCAACTTTTCAATTTAATAATTTAAATTTCTTGTATTTTCTTGTTTCTTCGAAGTTATTTAATTTAATAGTATATTACAAATGAAATAAAATAAGATTGGTCTGAGATTGCATGTAAATTAAACAAACATTAGATCTGAGGCATTCTTTTTTACTTACCATGGTGTGTATACTATTTTTTTGCCTATAATGAGGCCAAAATTACCACATTCTCTCCCAGGGCCGGTTTGAGACAGTGGCACTTTCGTTCTCTCTAGGCAAAAAAATAGTATACACTACTCGGGAGGAAACTTGGACAGCCCAAAACACGTGTGTTTGCTACACTCGCTATCAACTCGGGTGTGAATTTACCCGAGTTCTGGGCCGTCTAAGTTTTTTGCTCTGTAGTGGCGTAATATACTATAGATTACCTATAATAAGCAACAATATACATTAAAATTTGTTTTCTATAGGTCTTGTAAATTGGCAGCGGTTTTTGTTTTCATTTAAGGATGAAGCGAAATAAAGAATCAGGAATCACAATTATATTTATTTGGGGTCGCACCAGGAGAATATGAAACTTACTAAAAAAAATAAAACAAAATAGTTTAAATAATATATAAAAAACAATTTTACCAACTTTTATAGTAATAAGACAATTATTCATGTTAGAATCGTGATCTTTGTTGTTTCACTGTGAAACTCTAAAAGAAAAATACTTTAAGGAGGTTCTATCAGTACGTACGCTATCAAGCACGGAATTCGCTATGGATTTAACAAGCACTGTCGATATATATATATATATATATATAGGTATGTATAATATCTTCTAACTCTTTGAAAAGCCCATAAATGACCATTTTTCAAGTTGCTTTATATTGTTTATTAATTTTTCTATCACTGAAAATTTTTTCAAGGAAATCTCAATGTTAATTAATTTAATATCGTGATAATAAAAACCCGTAAGAGACTAAAATTGAAAGAATAAAAATTTTTTTTTCTTGATTCTGAGGCCATGTAGCCTTACAAAAATTTAACAGTAACTTTTTTAGACCTTTATCTACGAACTTGTAAATTTTCATTAAAATGTCAATGTTAGATTTGTTATCGATAGAACCTCCTTAATTTCACAAGTAAATCTAGACATAAAAGCATATCAACCAGCAGAAATAATAATAATAAAATAATCGTGAGTAAGAAAAGTAGTTATATAGAAGCTATACCGTCACTGCACCGGTTTTTGGACGGCGTCCCATTTTTTAATACTTTTTTTAGCAATTCTATATATTTACTAGTTTTATGACAACAAAAAACAGCCTTTAAAATACCTAGTAATAATTATATAACTGAAAATTAGTGTACATAAAATGGGAATTATTAATAAAATATAAGAAGAAAGAATAAACATTAGCGGAAGTGAATTTAATCCATTCCACTAAATTTATAGAAAAATTATTCTAAATTCATGGTCCAGTTCATCCATCATTTCTTGAAATACTGTTATTAAATAGAACTATTACTAGTTATATTGAATAAACAATACGTTAGACGCGATCGGTTCTTATCGGTATAAGAGACGCCAACTTTCTTTACCCACTTCCAAAAGCAAACTACCTTTTGCATTTTTCATTTATTTTTTACAAGTAGTCTGATATTCGATGGGCATAATAGTATAGGTGTAGTAAACGGAAAAGGATGAAAAAAAATGAAAATTTATTTTTTTGAGTGATATCTCGACTCACGGATCGTTTTTTATATTTTTTTTTATAGATTGGTTTGATAAAATGCTTTGAGTCTGCTTCTGCGTCAACTAGATATTTACATCTATATTAGGCACGAAAGAACCATTTAGTTGTTAGAACCAAAGATTTGAATGTAACAACTAAAGTCAATGGCTGGAAGAGCTTTAAGGATGTTCTGACTATACAATCATTGCAAGAAGTTAGTAATTTACGTTTACTGGGAACTACTATATACGTACAATTAATTTCTGACTTTTAAATGATATATCAATTAAGAATCATTAATGCAATGATTTAAGTTTTGAAAATGTAAATTTGATTCATAAACCGAATAGTTATAGACAGTGTCAAACTTTTATTAATCTATTTAAAATTTTGAAGTTTTACATTGTTTGTTTAGTCATGAAAATAAGAACTTAAAAATTTTAAATCATAATTTTATTTATTACGGCGCGTTTTAGTCGTTGAAGAATGAAGGTAATAGCTATCCGGGCGAGAATCTACAGCCGCCTGACCGCCGTGTCAGATATTCGTTCAAATCGATGGTAGAGAAAAGATACAATATGTATAGGTATACAATATGTAGGTAAATATTGTTTGACATTGTTTATAAGAGCTTAAGAAAATATTTAAAAAAGTAACATTTATCTCCGTATTTGACGAAATAGTTAAAATAGGTATAATGAAAGTTTGATTACAATAATTGACCTCTAAACATCACTAGGCATGTATATTTACTTCTATAGTATTTATTATATGACGTTTCCGATTTTTACTTTATTAATGTTCCCATCCGTTAATAAGCTTATACGCTTTGCTTCTTAAATATTTTTATTCAAACTCTGGAAAGACTATAAAGTGTTTCATTTATATTATATTTTAGAATGACCACTATAAGATTATTCTTTTTTATTTATTTGAAACTTGATGTAAAAATCAAGGACAAAGTTTTTGAAATTTATTATTTATTTTTTCCTCTTAAAATAGTAAAAAAGTTTAAAAACGCATAAAAATGCTTAGAAAAGAATAAATTTGGTTATTTATATCAATTATTATTATTGTATACAGACTTATAGAAATATAGTCGGCACTTTTTCTTGTAACGTCCAACCGCTTAAGTAGTAACAGACACTCTTTCATTTAGCAAACATGCATGAGTTTATTTATGCATGAATTCGTTCAATATTTGAAAATAGTACAAGAGAAGCTTATAGCAGTAGTCAGCAGCTGCAACTTTATGCACTAAATCCTGCGTTCTAATAAAATTTTTTCAATTATTCTAATGCGGAAATGGACGAATTTCATCGTTTGTTTTTGCAAAATCGCGCTTGATGGTGGCTCCCGTATCTTTATATAGCATTTACTTGCAAAAAAAAACTAAGGATTTTTCCGCGCAAGAGGTGTCCACCTTCAATCTTTTATTCTTTCAATCTTTCAATTTGTTTTGATTTTATATGGAATTTCGTGATACGAGAGCTAGCATATTAGGTGCGATTGTGCAAAAGAAAAAACAGTACGCTATGCGAAGTTCTGAGCACGGTGCGCGCATAGTTTCACTGTTTTACTAAAGATAACTTTTGATCTACCCAAAGTGTCATAAAAATTGATTTCCAATTATTTTTATGGGGGCTTAGCATTGTTAAATTGAACAGAAATCTGGATATCTCCAATTTTTTGTAAACAAAATTTAACTATAATTAATAAAATAATCGATAATAATAATTCCATTCATTTTTTATTCGCAATAGATAGTACATGGTAAACTCTTTAAAATGAGATATCGTAGGACTCATTTATCTTATGTAGAAAAAAAATTACGGCCAAAATACGGAGTGTCGATAAAGCCTATGATAAAAACCCGTAAAATGCTATATTTAAAAGATTTAAAATGAGCATATATCTCGAGAACCGAAAGAGTTATCTTAACAAATAAAAATACATTTTATTCTTCATTAAAAAAGAAAACTTTCGACTCTTGTTTAGTCCTTTAGTTGCAATAGACTAATCGCTAGGAGCGTTATAAACAATTATTTTGTTAATAACATAAAAAGAACGTCAACTAATTTTAACGAATAATAACAAGAATATTACGTAAGTGGGTTCCGCAAATCTATCGATTAGAGCAAAGTTACCCACTCGCTGAAATCTATAAAAATATCGAGTATAACGACGGCAAAAGTTTCAAGCTGACGTCAATATATTACATAAGCCGTGATCTGAAGCGCGAATGTATTGGGTCTGTCAAGCTGCCAACGCAAACTCTTATATATATACATAGGCTCGCATCAGCAGCGGATGCAAGCGAAGCACATCGAAAAATCAACGTTCGATAACGTCGAGAGATTCGCAAATGTGTCAAGAAAGCCGATCGCGCCTGATGGTCAGTGTAAAACGGATAAACAATCGTCGGAATTCTGATTACCGAGCGCGCTCGTGAATTTGAGCGCATTTTTTCGCCCGCTCCAGTGGCGCAATTGGTTAGCGCACGGTACTTATAAGACAGTGTTACGTGAGCAATGCCGGGGTTGTGAGTTCGAGCCTCACCTGGAGCATTTTTTTTACCGACGTATCATCGTAGGACGCGACTGCTCGAGGACCGCGTCACGCCCTCAATCCGCGCCTTTTTTGGATAAACCTTTTCGCAAGAGTTTTGTAATTTTTTTTGCCAACTCTACGCCGGGGCTGCCTCTTTAGATAGATTGTCGTGTGAGCAAATATCGCCCGAGCAACACAGTTTGATTCACGCTTTTTTTGGCAAGACTAAAATGATGAAGTACCTACATTCAAATTGACGCATTGAAAGAAATATTTATTTGGATGGGATAAGCTTTTGTTCAGTTATACAATATTATACTTTTTTTTAAGGTTTCTGAACTATTTCAAAGGTTGTTGATTTTCAAATATTGGTCCAATTAGACCATCAATCAGATACACAACTAACTTTAATTTTTGAGAAATATGCATCTTTTAAAATGATATTTTTTAAGGTAGTTCATCCCAAAACACGTTTTCTTACAAACTTTTTAAAAATTGGTACACGTGTTTATTATAATAAAATGCATATGTGTACAAAATTTCAAGTCATTTGGACGATCCAAAATAAAAAACTAACACATAATGATTGATATTATTTAAAACATGATAGAAAAAATTAGGTGAGGATCTGACGATTGGTTTTGAAGTTGTGTTGGTACAAAGTTACGAATTTTCAGATGCTTATACAATTCGGAAGTAACAGAGAACAGAGAAACGCGAGTGTGCGGCAACGTCGCACTAGGCGAAAAGGTGGTAAAGAGCAACGGGGTCATTATGAGGTAGAAATATTAAGTGAAATGTTATAAATAAATGAGTATTATGTTATGAATGATTTTGTGTGAGGTATAAATACTAATTTTTAATCCATTAATGCCCAAATGTCGATTTTTTCTTCTCAACTTTCGAAGTTAGAATTTTTTATGTAAACATCCTGGGAAAATTTGAAATACAATGTTTACGATAGTATAAAGTCTCATCTTTCAATGCCGGTGCTAGAATTGACCTAAACATCAAATTAAAAAAGTTATAACTTATTTATTGGGAATAATTCGTGAATTTTTAATCTTTTTTTTAAATATTCGATATTTTGAATTTGGAAAAGCCTTAGTGAGTGCTTATTATTCAGATCAAAGGTGATCGGAACATCTCGTCTTTGAAACCTCGTCAGAATTTTTTAAATTTATTCATTAGAAGTCGAGATATTGCAATTTAAGCATTGGAAATAGTATTAAATTCCGTAATTCTGAATTATATAGTACACGAAAATTTTTGCTATTGATCTTGCTAGTTTTATTTCAAAGTTTATCTTTTAAACTTTAATTTCTTTTTTTAGTCGAATCTGTAGGATTTGTTCAAGTCAAGATATCGAAGTTTGATGATTTGATAATCTCAAAGTACCAACCTAGATATTGTCATTTTGGTGCAACCTACGAAAATATCAGAACAATAGTTTTTTTCATTAAACTGTAATATCTCGGCTTGAAAAAATCGCACAGAATGAAATAAAAAAAAGTAATTAAAGCTTAGGAGACAAACTTTATAGTGAAATTGGTTACATTTATGAAAAAAAAATTCTTTAAATCATACATTCCAAAAATTTAAATTGGAGGTGTTTTAGGTAATTTACGTTATTCTCAATATTTAAAGAGCAATATCTCGACTTCTAATAAATAAAATTAAAAAATCTGACTAGGCTTCAAGGAGGAGATGTTTCGATCACCTTTGATCTAAATAATAAGTACCCACTAAGGCTTTTCCAAATTCAAAATATCGAATATTTAAAAAAAAGATTAAAAAATCACGAATTATTCCCAATAAATAAGTTATAACTTTTTTAATTTGATGTTTAGGTCAATTGTAGCACCGGCATTGAAAGATGAGACTTTATACTATCGGAAACATTGTATTTTGAATTTTTCCCAGAATGTTTACATTAAAAATTATAGCGTCGAAAGTTGAGAAGAAAAAATCGACATTTGGGCGTTAATGGGTTAAACAAATTATACTTCAAAATAATAAATGGTTTTGCTAAAACCTATAATTTAAACATTGCAGGACCTTTTCTATCCGGAAATTCCCTCCTAAAAATAGGTAAACTATCTGAAAAATCTAGAATAATATTAAAATCAATTTGCATATCACATTTAATTATACTTTTAATCAGTCTCGGTGCATCGGATATTACGTTATGAGCAACTAATGATACAGGTTTTTTCGCTAAATATAAAAATTATTTGAAGGCTATTAAAGCGTTTTTCAAATTATAAGTTAAAATTTGCGCGTATTTGAATTTGTGCACATAGATATCTCACAGACTTGCTTTCAGATGTGTGTGCGGCAGTGGCGATCAACTTTTGTTTTTGACTGCTTACGGGCTCCACCATATGCTGTCAAATGAATCGTTTGAGAACGACTGGGGGTCATGAACTACCTTAAGTAAAATTTTACTTAAAAAATTGTAAAGTACGAAGCTGATTAAACTGACATTTTGGCGTACTTTAATATTTTAATAGCATTTAGAATTTATGCCGAGGAACTTATTTTTTAACAATTATTTCATTGAATAACAATCGCGGCATTTCGAGGGTTGAAACTTTAATCTTACGTCCCTCTTCAGGGCCTAATAGTATTTTTCGTATCATGGGCGTAAAAGTTTACGATCAGCATAACCTTTATTACATCGAACTTGTAATAGTTTAGTTTGAATTAATGCATCAAAAATAGTACAATAAACCCAATTTACGATGAATCGTGAATCTACTGCGTGAGTTTGAAGGTTTTGGTTGTTAAATAATATTTTTCATGATATTTCTTGTAAATTTTTTGATTCTTCAGCAATAAATCATTACAACATTCGAGCGCGCGAAATGGCCAAAAACAAATTAAATTCCCTTCTTCGCCAGAATATTGGTTAATTTTAGATTTAACTTTTTTATCAGGGGACCAAAGCGCACCATCGACGTCAGCCTCGAAACACGCGAGACGACCCTGCGCCTTTCGCTAGCGAAAACAAATCCCCATTCCATTTTCTCTGCCAGCCACAAGCACACAAGTAGCTACAATATCGCCGCCCTAAAAACAAGAAAAACACCACTCCCGCGATATATGTAGATCATGCTGTAACGATCCAATAGTCGGGTCAACATTAGGAATTTGTCACCTCTGCGATTCACCGCTCGCAATTGCAGGACCTCACGGGCGCACGCCCACACTGTCACGAACAGTACTGTGCAGCTACTATTTTACCGCCAAAATGTGGTGAAAGGAGCGAAAGCACGTAAGTTGTACGCCCAGTGTGAAAAAAAAAACAGAAATGAAAAACAGGTCCGCGGGAGAAGAAAAGCCCTTTTCAAAAAACACCTCGTTGTTTGAAACTTTCGGCGTTAAACCGATATAGGTATACATATAATAGAACGGTTTTCTCACTGAGAACAAAACGTCGGGGATGGGGAGGGGGCGTATAACGGAAAATGTAATAAAAGCATCCGATATTCCAAGCGAGTGTGTGCATATGTGCGCGCGTGTGTGCGAGTACGTAAAGTTATTGACTTGTTTGCGGCGTGGTGTGCGAGTTATGTCACTTCCAGGATTTGTATTCATTAAGCTGCCTTTTGACCAAGTGTTATCCTGAGCTGCTGCTGCTGCTGCTACTGCTATTTTTTTCGAGCTGAGCGCGAATCTTTTGCCGTCGCTGCAATTCGCTTTTTCGAGGTTTAATTATAGCTCCGTTTTTTCTGTTGCCTGGTTTCGATTATATACTCGGTCGAGTACGGAGAACCATTTGAAATCGACTGCACAGAACGCGCGGCCCAGAAAAGAGAAAAACAGTTCGGTTTATTTTTTTGCCATTGCATGTGCAATATATTTTGCATGTGCAATATACTTCAGAGAGCTTTTTCTTTTTGCGATAGAAAGGTTTTTACGCGACGGGCTTGTCACTGGGGACCGAAATGGGTGTCATATACATATATACTTGCTTATCCCCTTTCTGCACGCGCTTTTTGTAGCTATATGCCTTTGGTAAAGCATTTGTAAAGACTGATAGAAACAGCTATTTAAGATATTTCATGTGCTCGTTAGTAATAACATTTTTTGTTTTGATATCATAAACTTATAAGAAGTAAGCACTGCTATAAACATCAAAAGTTTAGTTATATTTTCCAAATAAAGCTTGAAAAGATGACGGAATGAAATCTTTTGAAAACTTCATGAAATCACAGCAAAAATGCATTCATTTAATAACAAATTTATATACTTATTAGATTTTGTTGAAGCAATACGGTGCAAGTCGATGTGTACCAAACATTTGAGTTTTAATGACTCTATTCTATTACTACTAAAAGAAGTAAACAAAAAAAGTAAAACAAATAAAAGTGTTTTTTTTAAAAAAGGGAAACTAGCCCTTTATTCTTATTCCCAATTTATTATTAGGATTAGTATAGAATTATTCAAATACCATTTCATTACTAATAAACGAAATGTGCAAGGTGTTAAAAGAGTAGAACATGGAGTCACATTTGCATAGAAACTAATGTTTACCAATTTTCACTAATTTCAATTGATTTATTTTTCTTGTATTAAATCTTTCTAAAAACATTCACAATTAATTTAAATTTAAGCATAGTTTATTAAGGAAAAGGAGAATGTCCACGGATATAGGTAATTGAGCCCCTCACGGCGAACCTTACTTAACTGTATAATTGTATAGATTAGAAAATAAGAAATCTTTTCCAAAAAGAATTAGCTGTCTAGACCAAAAAGAATCTGAGATATACCTTGCTAAAGTTTAAAAATTAACTTGGTTAGTATATATATTGATCTCTGACTGTACTCGGAATTATTCTATTAATTTTATATGTTTAATATTTAATATTTAACCAGTTAATATTTATTATCATCATTTTTCGAATATAATGTTAAGCGCTAAATTTGTTGGAATTCTAATTCTGCTCGACTAGATATACGGAACATGTTAATTGCAGGCTTGTCTGTGATATCTGCTGCTGCCTTATCTCCGCCTGTTTAAGTGAACTCGTGCTTGTTATCTGTACAGAATAGAGCAGCAGACCTAATATTAAATGAAAAGTAATTATAGCCAGAAAGAAATACTTTATATAAATAGGTGTATTCTACATTTAAAACATTTTATATATTATCTCGGTTGAAAAAAGTTGGATCCAATTGGATTTGTCTGGATTTTATAACTGGATATGCAGGTGGATCCAGGTGGATATTTCCAGGTTCTAGATTTTTATCAACTAATTAAAGAAACCTATTTTTTGAAAACTATATAAATAATAAATATTTTAAAAAATACATTCTTACATCGTATGAGCGGTGTTAACACTTTCTTACGCTTATATAATATGAAATCGTACGTTCCGCCGTAATTTCGTACGCCTTTCGTAAGGTAAAGGTTCCGATTTCTGCTCACGTCCCTACTTCTAATCACTTGTATTTTTTATGTTGTTACAAAAAATATGATGGTTTTAAGCTCATAATAGGTAAAAGGTAGATGTTATTTTCAATATAGAATGACAAAATCTTAGTGTTGAACTAAAAATATCGTAAAATCTGATAAAAGTCAAATTTAAGTTAAACGGAAGTGGATGTTTTTATGCCCCTATTTCTGCTCATGAAAGAATGATTTTTCATTTAAATTTGTTCGATATTTATATGGTTTTTATTGTTAAATAATGAAACTTATTCACATATTAATATGTTAATACATTAAAAATCAACAACTGATATGATCAGAAGTAAATAATAATGGCGAGCAGATAATAGGTACACGTCTTAATCATGACTTTTCTCAGTGAGCAGAAATAGTTACATTTTTAGCATACTTTTCTTTTAACTATTACTAATAATTAAATCTTTTAAGCCGACTTTTAACAGTATCCATAAAGGAATTGGATGAATGATTAATCCGATAGGCTGATTTGGTTAGTAAAGAGTTACTGAAATGAATTTCTAAACCACTTCATTTGAGCGTTAGGGCTTAAATGAGCAGAAATCGGGACATTTACCTTACTGTATACTCACTGCGACGTTAAATGTTTTTATAAAACAAATAATTTAAGTAATTATTCTTATGAATGAAATTATTATTAAAATTTTATTTATGAAATATGCAAAATTTTAATTATTATTTGTAATTATTCGTGACTAAATTATATATTCTGAAACATATTAAATTCTACCTGAACTTATTAATGTTTCAGCTATAGATCGGTTTCCCCCTCTTCATATTTCCAATATTGAAAATGCAGCGAATGTGATCATTCGATTTTCTGACACAGATATCTCATTTATCATAATGTTAAGTATTATGATGTTTGTGAAAACAGGAGTTGAAATTAATATGCACGTTGGTACTGAAAAAAAACAAAGGTATACTAATATAAACAAGTCACACAAAGGTCTTGATAGTCCTTTATGTTTAGCCTTGACAGTATATCACGCATTAACGAGTTGTGATTTCAACCCCTGCTTCTTTATGAAAGGAAAAACGCGTCCATTATCAATATTGCAAAATAATAAAAAAATTCATCGACGCGGTGGGGAACATTAATGTAGACGAAATCGATACGACTAAACTACTATTATAGGAATCTACTATTATATATAATATCCTATAGGATTTTAGCTGGAACATTATTGAACAAAACTGAACTTTCAAATAGTTTATCCAAGACGATGAAACAGCTGTGCAAAAAGGTATGAACTAGCTATTTATTAAATTATTACTTCTTTTTATTTAAATAATTATAAATTATTTCTTATTTCAATTAGATTTCGAAACGCAAGCAATGTCTGATAACAATAACTCATCAATATTCTCCGAGAATCCCGACTATGAATATAGTGACTTAGATAACAGCGATAATTATGAAGATGCATAGATACAGATATTATGATTACAGATATAGATATTATAATATAGATGCAGATATTTTTATGAGTTAATAAAATAAATTTTCCAATAATATTTTTAAATAAAAGCGTCATTACTCAAAAAATCATATTTCTGCTTTTATTTAATGTCACAATATATTAATTAGTTGAACTATTGCAAAGAATACGCTAAGTGTGCGGAACCCGCGGGGAGCGTGGAATAATGATTTCATTTTCGTACACGCTAAGAAAAGGCTAGCAACGGTTACCGGTCATGTCATTTTAAATTTTACACATTACATAATTACAATTGTAATAATAATTTCATTAATAGAAATGATTACTTAAATTATTTTTATACCACTCTAACCTAAAAAATAGACTCTCGTGGTATAAAATATTGTTCGACACTGCTCTGTTGAAAACATCTAGATCGATTTTCAGTCTCGATTCCACCTCGCTTTACCTCGATGTCAACGTCGATCGTCCTCAGGGACCAAGCTCGATTCGGTAAGTCGAGGTCGACGTACAGGTCGATTCCAGCCGGACATCCACCTCGGTAGGGCGGCTTTCGAGGTCGATTATACCTCGATTTCCGGCGAATCGAGCCGCGCAAGGACCTCGATCGGGCTGTTTTCGAGGTGGATTTTACCTCGATTACCAGCGAATCCAGCAGCGCTTGCTTTCGAGGTGGATTTTACCTCGATTTCCAGCGAATCCAGCAGCGCTTCCACCTCGATTGGGTGGCTTTCGAGGTCGATTATACCTCGATTTCCGGCGAATCGAGCCGCGCTAGGACCTCGATCGGGCTGCTTTCAAGGTGGATTTCACCTCGATTTCCGGCGAAACGAGCCGCGCTTCCACCTCGATCAGGCTGCTTTCGAGGTGGATTATACCTCGATTTCCAGCGAATCCAGCAGCGCTTCCACCTCGATCGGGCTACTTTCGAGGTGGATTATACCTCGATTACCGGCGAATCGAGCCGCGCTTCCACCTCGATAGGGCTGCTTTCGAGGTCGATAATACCTCGATTTTCGGCGTATCGAACCGAGCTTCCACCTAGATCGGGCTGGCATTGAGGTCAATTCTTCGTTATTTTGGACCGATCAAGGCGATCAGTATCCAGCTCATTCGGCCAGGTATCGAGGTCAATATTCAGCGATTTTAGACGAATCGAGGCAAGAATTCAGATCGATTAGTCTGGCATCGAGGTTCATTTACGTCAATTTTTGCGAATCCAGACGGGTGTGCAGACTATAAAGCTGGTATCGAGGTCAATTTTAGGTATTTTTAGACAATAGGTGTAAATATAGTCCATTAAGACAATAAACATTGATAAGGATCATCAGAAACATTTCTGTAAAATGATCGAAACGTGGTACAAGAATAAAAAGTGGATTGTAAAGACCATTGAAGTTTATTTGAATTTTTATTCACACAATAGGAGCCTTATATATAATTTTAAACACATTAATGGAAAGTATGGTATTTTAAATAATCATGCATGCAGATTTTCTTTTATGAAAATTATTGCTTAAAACCCACTGAATTCGAATTTGTAGTCAGAAATAGAAAAATTTGAAGATCAAAGATGGCGGTTTCAATAAGCTGGTCAAATATAAAAAGATTAAAAAATAACTTTTTAGTCCGCAATATTAAATCCAACATTTTTAAATTTTAACAATATTATATTTTGGATTGGGTCGGCATCGAAGTCGATATCGATTTTGGCGAATTGTGACGGGAATATAGTTCGATTAGGCTGGGATCGAGGTCGAATTACGTTGATTTTAGCTAATCGAGGCGAGAGTCTAGCTCGATTAGGCTGGCAACGAAGTTGATTTACGTCGTTCTTGGTTATTTAAGGCAGAAATCGAGCTGAATCAAGCTGGCATCGACGTAAATTTTTCGCAATTTTAGGTAATCGAGGTGGGAATCTTGTTCGATCCGGCCGACATGGAGATCGATATTCATTTTTGTGGCCGAATCGAGGCGGGTAACCCAGCTCGATCTTGCATCGATTGCAGACGAACTGGAGCGGGGATTGAACTTGATTAGTTCATAACCAAGGTCGATTTTTCGCAGATAGTTACCTCAATTTAAAATGAATGTAGGTCGTTATCTTACCTTGTAAATTAATGGAAGAATATGAAGCTCAGTCTGAAAATGATGTAGTCTATTATCTTTTGAAGATTTTGACTTTAGTTGTGTGGTTATTAAATACTGCAGTTGGTTTTTATATACACTAAATTCCTATAAAAAGGTTGATAGGATAGCTGTTTCACATTAGAAAAGGGTACAATGATTTGCTGTAAATAAAATATTTTTTAATAATCTTAGCATTATGAATTCTTATACACATATAATAAAATCTCGAAGTACATAAATATTTTGTTTTGGTTGTCCATAAAATGAATTTCGTTACTTTTTTAGTATTTTTAATTTTATTAAAGTTTTACGAGTACCAATACATGTTTGGCACAGCACTTATATAATGTTTATTGTTAACAGTCATAAAGACACACAGTTTATCAATTTTTTCAGTTTCTACTACATATTCATTATTTTCAATCTGATTCACTTTCATTATACTTCTGCACTCTTCAGAGAAACAGTTTTGTACTTCTACAGTTTTGCATACAGTGTACTCCTTCTTATTTTCTTTATCGATGATAAATTGACATATTTGAATGTAAATATTATCTTTTGTACGTGCAAATGAATTGTTTGATCGATAACAAGTGTTATTACACGACGTGAATACGCACTTATTTTTTACCATTTTCTTGTAGGCTCTAGTATTAATTCTAGATAAGTGTAGCTCGTCGATGAACCTTTTTTTTTGGAACTAAACACTTTTCAAAATATGTATTGTTTCCAAACTTCTCTGATTTTTCAGTGATCCTGTTGTCCAAATAATAGCAGTAATTTATAATTGGTGAACGCTCATTCATAGTAACGTGTTTTTCCATCAATATTAGACTTTCGACTGCAGAAATCTTTCTGCATACTTGATTTAGAACTCCTTTTGCAGCGTGTACATATCGTATGATTTTGCCATTACCAGATTCGAATGGATAACCGCAATGACCCCATAAAGGTCCCCAGTCACTAACGCTTTGTGCCAAGTGTGTTAGCTGATGAACATTGAATGACATTGCATCCTCTGTATAATAAATTTGCGTTAAACTGACAAATTCTTTTAAAAGTTTATGTGCTCTACGCAGTTCTAATTGAGTAATATATGGTTTTAATACAATATGGACGGATTCTACTAACAATGCCCAATGTTGTAGGTAACATTGGAAGTTGGGAATTTCGGCTAATACAGGTAAACTGTAGTAAAGAAGCCAGTTTTCACATTCTTTTGACTTCCAGTATCTTCGGTCGTGAACGGAACGCGATAAACGTCCAAGCTGAATTGGCACTTTATATGCTTCTACTGTTTTTGCAATATCATTAATGTATTTCTTCGCAATGGAATAAGCCTTATTTGAGGAGCTAAACCAATATTCAGCGAATTGTTTAGCAACTCCTAAATTTGTGCAGTGCATAAAATCTGGTACAAAACTATCAATGATATCAAAGCCCTTTAAATTGATTAATGGGGATATTTTTTTAATACCAAAAATTGGTTGGCGTGAATTTATTGTTTCCTGCATGTAATTCAGAGTATGCGCTTCGGTTCTTCTATTTGGTATTTCGTTTAGCAAAGTATATTTTCTAGCAGTTCCTCGTTCGTGAAATACTTGCTCACCTGGATGTAAACACCAGTTGCATCCATATTTACCATTAAATTGCGTTAAGCCCTGCATCGGAGCTCGTGCAACCGAATCCACACAACAGCACACTGCATATAAATAAAAATGTTTTATTTCTTTATTAATTCTGCAAAGCAATCCATTAGAGGACAAATCATTCATACTTTGCCCGAATGGGCGTAAAAAGTACGTCATGTTCGGTTTGTCATGCCCAAACCATAAGGAGTAAATTATAGGGTTTTGATTCCTGGTGTGTACAGGTACTTTATTTATAATAAGTTGAATTGGCCATATTGAAAATTACGAACTTTTAAATACAGATGATCCATCGCTATTTAATATTGCAGTTGCATAAAGACTTCTTCTGATGAATTGGTAAAGATTCAACAAAATCTTTATACTTTCGATCATCAGAAATATTTTGAAATCCAGTATTTATACTTTGTTGTCTTTGGGAGATGACTTCATTGTGATAATCAACGTTTTTTTCTATTAAGCTTTGAAACTGATTACTTACACTCTAAACCCTAATCTCCAAAAATTGACCCGGAATTCTACAAATCGTACCGTTTGTAAGTTTGAAAACTACAAATCGCTAATTTTGGAATTTATAAATATCAAATCGAATATTTTATACATTTGAAATTACGAAAATAATAGTTTTGTGCATATGAAATACCTAAAATATTCCATGGTTTTTTATAAACTTCAAATCACGGGTTCTAGATTTTTGAAATCACAAAATTGACGTGTTTCTAATTTTCAAATTTACAAAACACCTTTATGGGGATTTGAAAACACGAAAATATTTTGTCAATTGATAAAAACTCGAAATTAAGCATTTTATACTTTCCAAATTACGAAATTAATGTATTTACTGTTTTAAGAAGTACAAATTTTCATTGTGGACATTTGAAAGTACCAAACTGAATTATTAATTTTCTTAAACTCCAAACCAATTATTTTAGATATTTTAAATCACACAAATAAAATTTTTCTATAATTCAAATGTATAAAGTTGGAATGTGGACTTTTGAAAACACCAAAAAGTTTGGCCAATAAATTCTAACTCTAAATAACGAGTTTGGAGTTTTCAATTCACAAAACAAATGTACTTCAATCATTGAAATATAACAAAGTAACATTTTATATAAGTAAACAGAAATTATTCAAAATCTTTTTATTTATACAAGTACGAAATAAAAAGACGCAGGCTCCGAAGCAAAAGCCGGCAATGCGGCCGGTCACGTGACTTTACCAACGAAGATAGACCTTCTATAGAAGAACCTATAGGTTCATTAACTTCAGCTTCATTATTTGCATCGTCTTGAAC
>UELU01136442.1:0-10215 GCA_900490025.1 Megastigmus dorsalis | reverse complement strand
GCCTATAGGATGACGGCGAGTTGGGATCCCCACCCTTTTTTTTCAATGAGGATCAGTCGCGCCGTCTTCCACTCTTTGCTGAAGACTCCCTTCACCAGGCACATGTTGTACAAGTTGAGGAGCGTCTCCGGGCGTCGTTTCCCGACTATCCCGAGGATCTCCACTGGGACGCCATCAGGACCTGGCGCCTTCCCACTAGCGAGTTGAGCAACAGCCAGGCTGAGCTCGTCCGCTGTGAACTCCGGCACCTCGTCGTGGTCCACCTCATCTCCCGCCCACTCCTGTTCAGGGAGCGACGGGAAGAGTCCATCGACTATTCTGTCCATCGTTGTCTCGTCTCTGATCGCGGGTGGCCCGTTCCTTCCCAGGTTGCGAGTAACAATCTTGTAACCCGTTCCCCAGGGGTCCGAGTCGACCTCGTCGATCAGTTTTGTCCAGCTTTTGCGTTTACTGTCGTTTATCGTACGTCTCTGTTGTCGTCGCGCGACTCGGTATGTCTTCGAGAGGCTCATCGCGGTCGCTGTATCGCGGGTCCGTTGGGCCTTCCGTCGGAGCCTTAGGCACTCGCGTCTCAGGCACGCGATGTCATCTGTCCACCAGTATATCAGTTTATTGTCGCGTCTAGTTCGTTTCCGTGGCATGGAGGCGTCGCAGAGCCGTCCCAGGAGCCCCGCCGTCTCTACTGCCAACTTCTCCGCCCTCTCCCTGCCGACGATGTCCAAAGGGATCACCGTCGCCGGTTCCTGTTCTCTGTTGAGCAGTGCCGTCAGTCTGTCCATGTTCAGTTTGTTGAGGTTCCACCCCACTGGGGGCGGGGTTGTCCTCTTTCTTGTCCATGTCGTGTCCGTCACGTCAAAGGTGATGTACTGGTGGTCGCTGGCCGTATCTGGCGTGATGAGCAGCGCCGTTCCCCGTCGTTTGGGGGCCGGTCTGTCCGTCTGTGCCGTCTGTCCCGTCTGTCTATCTTCTGTCTTTTTCCTCTTCTTCTTCTTCTTCTTCTTTTTCTTCTTTCTCTGCACTGTTGCCCATCCCTCCTCCTGCCGTCCTTGGCTTGTACCGGGCCGGGGCTCGGCTTCTTTCGGGGCGCGTGGTGCAGTAAGTCCACCGCACCTTCCGTCGTCCGACACCCGGACGACAGGGATTTTCTTGTTGCTGGTGGCTCTCTGTCTTTTGTGGGCCACCTGAGCCCCGGATGGACCTTCCGGGCTCTCCACCATGTCTCTTCCTCGTTTTTGTGCCCTGGCCGCCAGCAAGATCCTTCTTTCTTCATCCCTGGTGGCCTCGAGTTCGTCGAGGATGGCCTTTATGTTTTTAAGGCCGGTCGTGACGCCCTTCGCGATCTTTCTCTGTTTTCCGCTTGCCTCGTCTATGGCTTTTAGCTGCTCGCGTATAGCTGCCACCGTCTTGTCCAATAGGTTGGATGGCGACCGCTTCAGCCTGGTGAGGCTCTCAGTTTCACTGAGAGCACTCACGAAACTCGCAGCACTTCCTCTTCTGCTCCTGTTTTCGTTGGATGGATCCTTGGTCCCGTCCATAGCTCCTCCCTCTTCACGTTCGTTTCCTCGGTCCATGCTGAAACTTAACAGATTCGTCCCGTCATGCGTCCGACCCCCTGGATCCCCCTGCCTATGGGGGCAGCCGGCATGGCCCCAACACATGTCTGTAAGCGGTGCCGGATTGGGCACGTTATGTCGGGATATAGCACGCTCCATCGCGCTAGACCACCTCTGCTCTCTCGAGCCTCCCGCCCCGAACAAGGTGTTCAGCTCTCTGGAGAGTTTCCGGCAGGCATCACGCGACGAAACGCACTCGCCGATGCCGATTTGCCGGGACTGGCTAGGACCCCGGCCACCCGTCTTGACAGCAGCAGAAGCCAAAGGTGGTTCAGGTCGCTTCGCTTCCCCACCCAGGATCTCCCTTTGCCGACGCACGGGCCGCATCGCACGGCAAATACGATGGTCCGCCATTGGTTTGAGAGTTGCCTTCCGTTCATAGAAATCGGTCCCCTCCTTTACACTCCCTGCTGAGGTGCCCGTACCCAAGGCACCTAAAACATCGCACCACGTTTGTACGCCTTCGTATACGGCAGCTCATCATCCCGATACGGATGTGACCCGCTGCGAGGAGCGTATCCGCCTCGATTATCTCCAGCGTCGCCGTCGCCAACTTAAGTCCTCTTCTATTAGGTCCATCAACCTGACCGTCCTCTCCCATGCTGTTGAGCCAAGCGTCCTGTCGAGGACCTGCTCCACCTCGCCCACTTCGGTTAGGGAGTCAAGGTCCCTTAATTCCAGAGTAACCTTACCCCCGTCCGCCCTAACCGAGAACGATGCCGGCCACCGTTTTCTCTAAATTGGCCGCGAAGGCCCTTCGGTCGGAGTTCCTCGCCAGCCGGAGCAACCCGTCGCCCCTGTCTATCTGCATTGCGCCCAGAACCCTCGTGTTGCAGCTATCTGGGTTGATCTCCTTGCGTATCTTGCCGAGGACGCTGGCATACGCCATCTGGACGCTTCTCCATCTTCGCCGGCTGGACGCTTTTCCATCTTCTTTCTTCTCTTCCGGGCTGCTTCCTGGGCTCCTTGTCCTCTTCGGCTTCTGAGCAGCGAGGACAGCATCCCGTAGGAGCTGCCCCTGCATTCGGCTTCGTATCGTCTTTCTGGCATCTCTGACTTCCTCCGTGATTTTCAGTCCTTCTTGGTATCCCTTTTCCAGTCGTGCCGTCTTTTCGTGTTTTTTTCTTTATGAGCATGACCCACTCGTTCATACTCTTCAAACCCGCCTTTATTGGTCTAGCAACGTTCTTCTGCACGTCGCAGGCTTCCAACATCTTCCGTATCTCCTATTCAGCTCGTAGGAACAACTCCACTTGTTCTTGGCGAACACTTACTATTTCCGCCCAGTCTCTGTGGCAGGAATCTATGTCCTGCTCGGTAGCGTTGCTGAACGCGCTGACATAACTGCAGTCGCTCTTTGCACTTGTCTCGCTGATTGTTCGAGACCTAGATGTCCCCGCTGCTTCCATTCTGGGCACTTGCAAGGTGCTCCTCTCAGCTGTTTTGTTTTTTAATTGTATTTCTTCTATCTTGTTCCCACGAGTAGCTAGGGAAATGAAGGTTCACCCCCGCAGAGCCCCGCGTGCGGGGGTAAGGCTGGTTATTCTGGAAGGTCGCCTAGTATCCCAGAGACCCCGTTCCCGGCACCACTCCCCTGGTACCACGCAGCTCTGGGCACGGTTGTTAACACCTTGGCTTGGGGCCTGTATCCTACACGTGGAGCCCATTACGGAGGTACTACCATCCGGGCCAGATGGTCCCCGGTTTTTTCGCTAGGTTCTGCTCCTAGTGCCAGAACCTCTCGTTAGCCGTCTCTGTTATAGCTTTGCTGCAAGAGCATTGACGCGACAAAGAGCGTTGCCCGGTGAGCGCGTGCTAAGCGGACGACAGAGGTTGGACTTTACCCTGAAAAGTGTGACCACAAGGACCACCCCTAACGAGCTCACCAGTAGAAATGTTTTTATGGTCAGTCGAAAAATTTGCTGTGCGGCGCAGCTTCTACATCGGAGACGGCGATTTCAAAACTTTCAAAATGCTGCTGGAGTGTTATCCGTATGGTGAAGATTTTGTTATGAAGAAGTTGGAGTGCGTTTTACGCGTAGCTAAGTGTATTTTTAAGCGCGTTAATGAGGCCAGAAAATCACTTACACAAAAGGAAAAGGCCCTAAAGCATGCCGAAAAAAAGAAAGCCACATCAGAAAAAGCTGCACCGAAAAAAGTTTTCAAGAGAAAAACCGCTATCGTGAAAAAGGTTCCTGCACTAAAAACTCAAGATCTAACGATCAAATTAATGAAAGAATTATCTGCAAATTATGGATTAGCAGTGCAGAGAAACATCCACTCCGTTGAAGGTATGCGTAAAGAAATTTGGGCAGAGTACTGTCATAAAATATCTATGGACGCCAAACCTCAACACTTGCTTTGCTCGCCTAATTGGTGTAATTATCTCAAGGCTCAGACTGCTAAAAAACGTATAATCATCCACCTGCTCTTTCTGCTGATGTTCAATGGGTACTAAAACCGATTAACGAGGACTTAACGAAAACGGAGCTGCTCGAAGATGCTTAGGTGGCCATACACAAATAACAACGAAAGTTTTAATAAGTGTGTATGGGATATGTCACCTAAGCACAAGTTTAATGGCAAACAAATTGTCGGTATTGCATGCAAAACTTCGGCTAGTATCTACAATGAAGGATATCGGCCAGTTTTGGAGATAATGGAGGCATTAGGCATCAAACTCAGCCCGATCGCCATCGAATTCACTAAACAGCGCAATAAGTTACGCATTTAAGATGCAAACCGCCGCAGCTCACATTCTTCCAAAACATCCAGAACGAAAACAAGCAAGATTAGAAGAAATTGAAGTTCAAGAACAAGTAGAAGGCGAATTGTACGGTTCAGGCATCGCTGATTAAATTTAGGTAAGATTTATTCATGATTTTTCATTAAAAAAAACTTTAAACGCGTTTTTCTCAAAACACCGTTTTTTAGAATGGGAGACACAATTCCTGTAAAACGAATAGACCAATTCTTATAAAAATTCAACCATATACTCTACACACAAACAGACACAAAGTGGACTACGGCCGTGTTTTAATTTTGAGTTTAACCTATTTTTTTTCACTAAAATCGGTGCAAAAAAGAGCGTTTTTTCACTATTTTAGCCGCCATTTTGTTATTTATTGATAAAAATCAATATCCGTAGTCCATCTTGTAGCTATTGTCATATTGAATCTAAAACACTTTGATTTTTTTGTGTCAGATGAGCCGTTGTTGAGTTACTATGCCTCCAGTCTACCAACCTCAAAATCATGGTCTTATGTTCAGCTACAATTTTTATATATAAAAATTGAAAAAAAAAACAATAAAAAAATTATTTCTTAAATTTATAGACTTTATATTTATAATACCTATCAACTTTTACACCAATACATGTAATATTATTCTTTAAAAAAATTCGCAATAATATGCTTTTTTTTAGCGTTCAAAGTGGGTTGTACCCTTAACATCTTGCGCCCGATGAGCGTAGGAGACGCGACTGTCCAGACAAACCCAGCTACCAAGTACCTGGGGGTGATGCTCGACTCAAAGCTCACCTTCGGGGAACACATGCGCAGGGCGGCGGAGGCGGTGATAACGGCGTTTAGACGGATCTTGGCCAACACCAAAGGTCCACGGCCTTGCAAGCGCGGTTTGCTCATGCGCACCGCTGAGTCCATTATGCTGTACGGTTCCGAAATCTGGGCCGACACGCTGCGGTACGAAATGTATCGTAAGCATATGGGCGCAGTGCAACGGAGAGCGGCTCTCCGTAATGCGTGCTCCTATCGCACGGTCTCCGAGCCCGCGATGTTGGTGGTCGCTGTGGTTATACCCATCGACTTACTAGCCCAGGAGCGTCAGTTCATTCACCAGGAGAAGCCTGTGTTGGGCAAAGCTACCGACGAGAGAACTGCTAGAGCCAACACCATCCAGGTCTGGCAGCAGAGATGCGTGGCAGAAACGGAGAGCCGCTGGACAGCAAAGCTAATTAGCCATCTGCACGCCTGCCTAGCTTAGGAGGCGGGTGAGGTAAACTATTACCTCACCCAATTTCTCACGGGCCACGGCTTGTTCTACTTCTACCTCCACAGGATAGGTAAGGTAGCGGAGCCAAGCTGTGGCTACTGCGACTTTCCCTCGGACGACGCTCAACACACCTTTTTTGATTGTAGAAGATGGAGTGTCGAGCGAGTGACACTTGTATTACCTATCCCACTTTTTGACAGGACATGGCCTTTTCCGCGCATATCTCCACAAAATGGAAAAAAAACGCCGGATGTAGGCTATGTCTACTGTCGCGCTCCCAGTGACGATGCCCTCCACTTTTTCTTTGTGTGCGCAAGGTAGAAGGTTCAGAGGAAGGTGCTATAGTCCCGGGTCGGTCCTTTCCGGCCCGATACAAACAACGACATCCGCGATGCTGCGTATAGCTAATTTGCGAGTCATGGTTTCATACTTTTCTTCTCGCATACAGAATAAAATGGTCTGAAATTTGGTAGAAACTCCGAAAATTCACTGTAGAATTGCCTCAGCAGAGAAAATAATAAAAAAACGGGAAAATTTAAAAAGTTACTTACTGCATCATGCGACTATTTAAATTAGTGCCGATAGATAGAAGCAATGTAAATACTTTACCACAACACGTTGAAATGCCAGTGATCAAATAAGTAATTCCAGCGAGGCAAACCAATTTTAGATATACATGCCAGCTTTACGCTACATAAAAGTGTCAGAATCCAAATCGAAAGCTCCAAGGAGGTGCAGAATCTCTAAATATTCATTCTGGTATGTAGTTAACATAAACTGCAACTGCATAGTGCATGAGTCACTCTCAGTCAGCCATCATACAGACAGAAAAAAATAATCGAATTAGTGTCACATTTTATGTATCTACATTACAAATTTAAAGAATTTAATAACTCAACAAGAATGTTAAATTGCAATGCTTGTTCTTTATCATATTCTAATAATATAAGCTTAAATTTACCTTAGCATACTGAATAGCCAATGCCAGAGAGCTCAAAAATCAGCAATTTTATGTACTATAAAACAATCACTAACATAACAAATATGTATTTTAAGGATAATAAGAGTATCATTGGTTCAAGAAGAAGGTATATATTCGATACTATATGTATGAAAACTTAACCTTGACTCGTTGATAACTATCATTAATGATATAAGAATATCATTAAGGCACATAAACTTCAAAAATTCATGCTAATAATAATTCTTCACATAAGTAGACTCATCAACTCACTCGCAGTCATACTCAAGTCATCACACATGTATAAAAAAAATAGATATATTAATGCAGTGATACTATGACTAGTAGTATGCTAACTGTAGTCCATTTTATTAGGTTAAGTTCAGGAGACGCGCAACTCAGAGTATCGTGCTAAAAGTAATGAATGTACATCCATAGTGAACTAGATACATCGACCTTAGAGCATATATACCATATGCTCTAAGGTCGTCCCCATATAACACATACGCCGATATGCCGATACGCCGATACCCCGCTAATAACTAGTTAGAACTAACCTCTCACTACGAATAGTCCCTTAGAGAGGTACCTATAGGTGGTATATAACGCCGTTATGCCATGGCACAAACTTTTTCCCGTATGCGCGATTTCGTCTCATAGCGCTTCCTAATTGGTTAGTTCCGAACCCGTATCCGCGTCAGTAACAAAAGACGGCGCAGGGACTCACAGGATTGCACACATGTCTTGGCCAATCATGAGACTCTGCGAGACAGGATCGCGTACACGGAATAAGTTTGTGCCATCGTTTTTAAGTATAACTAAAGCAGTATATCTATATAGATACAATAATATAGATATATTGCTCTATGAACGATGCTATAATTGAACGCAATCTATATTTGTAGACCTTGGTGCAGGCTGCAAGGGTACGTTCCAAAAAAGAAGATTAGTTAGTGCATTTGGACAATAGAGCAATTTTTACTAGCAGCGTTGTCTATAGCGATTGGGAATACAAGTTACATTATACCTATTATCAGACATACGAATAGACCACGCATAAGGGGCAGCTGAAAGAGTCTAAGCTATAGTTGGCCGGCATGCTGATACATATATGGCTTGTACACAGTCTTCGATTGCGGTTGCCTCTTGTGTGCACGCTGTTTCTATCTGATAACTTCATATATATACACCATGATAATGCAGGCGCGCACCACTTTTGGAATCAGTTTATTTGGAACTGGATAGAAAAATAGTAGTGTAGCAGGTCTTATTCTACGTTATTTTGTAAGCAGAATTTAATGGTACAACCAGAAATAATGTAAAATTTTTGGTTAAAAAGATAAAAAAATGATTTTCTGATAACAATTTTGTTAACGAATGTTTCTGCCATATTCTTGTTGACGGGATAAAAATAAGTCGAAATAGTAGTTTTTAGTTAGCGATAATATTTGTATCCTTCCGTAATAAATATTAGAAATATTTATTACTCATCGTTGTTGCCGGGAATGCTGGACTAAAATGACCGCTCAAGTAGAGTTCGTCGCATAAAAATACCGGACGGAGTACGGCAACTTCAGTTAATAATCTCGGAAAAAAGTGTTTTTAAGGTTACGGAAAATATGGAGTGTTGTTTTGACATTTTGTTGATATCACCAATTGAGATGAAAAATAATAGATGGCGGTAGATGAATATTTTCATCGTTGCATTATTATTTTTATTCTCAATAAAATCATATAAAATAATTCAGTTATAAATAATTGGTATTATAGCTAAACGAAAATTTGACCAACTTTAATAGTAAAACTGCCGTACGTTTTTCCTATTATCAAAAGAGGTGGATACTAGACGAACTGTTTTTTAAGCTTTCCTACTTAGCTTATAATGATCTTTATTTGTCAGTCTACATGATTATTTGAAGCTCGAGAACCAAATAGAGTACGAACCGACATAATTATTTATTCAAAAGTGGAAAATTAAATTGCTCTATTTTAGCCGCTGATGAAATTTAACTTTGTAATAACATTCGTACTTTTCGTAAGTATTTTTCATAGAATGATTATTATGCGATATTTGGTTTTATTGTCGTATATCCGATTTTATAAGTCAATTTTCCAAAATTTCGTATACATCGTATTTATTTGAATACTTAATTTATAGTTTAACTCGTTAAAAAGCATTCTACTGTATATTTTGAAAATTTAACTCAGATTTTCCGAACAAAGTATAAGCGAAGATGTATTCTTCTACGAAGGTTATAGAAGAATATAGAATATTTAAACTAGTAGTGCAGGTGCTTGACATTGCAGTTTGCGAACCATTTACGTCCAATTATTAGTTAATTATTATTATTATTATTATTCGTGCATAGTGTGACCAATGATGTTGTTCAGTTAATGCTCTCCATAGTTTTTTTGTCTAGGTGAGGAATGCAGCATACGAGAATGTGCAGATATAAATCTTACAATTTGAAACTATTAAAATTATCATGAACAAAATATCCATGTCTCTTCCTGCAGAGTTCACATTTGAGATTGAGTGCCTTAGGTTGTCATAGACAGACTCTTAGCTCTACATGGACGTATGGCGGAAAGGATGCAAAGAAGTATGGACAAAGGTAGGGCAGAAAGTATGCCTAGAAGTATGGACAAAGGTATGGCAGAAAGTATGCCTAGAAGTATGGAAAGAAGTATGGTAGAAAATATACCTAGAAGTATGTCGAATAGGACAGATATAAGTCGTAGAGTTGGTATCACTAAAAATTATCATTAACATATTCATATGTGTACTTGTAAAATTGATCTTAGAGCGTGTGTACCCAGGGTCGCTGAACATTGCATCCAGGTAATTCGCTGCATAGTTTTTTGTGTCTAAGTAGAGAATTCTGTTACACTCGGCGTCTACGTCTAATTTTCCACTTTTGAAAAAATATTATGTCGGTTCATACTCTACTTGGTTCTCGAGCTTTTAAGGGGGGGAAACTCCTTTAGAAACGAAAAAATGTTGGGTTTTTAAGAATTTTTTTTGAGGAGACAAAAATATTTATTATTTCCTGAATTTTAATAACATTTTTACACATTATTAAAAAACCTTAAATGATTTTTTTATTTAAAAAAAAAGCAAACAAAATGGCGGTGCTATGCGGCGCCGTAGTTCGCAACGTGACTTTGCAATCGGCGTAATTTCACCAATTTTTTTGGGTGATTTGAAACAAAAAATAGAAACAGTTTTCGATTAATAGTATAATTTCGTTCTATGCTTACCTACAAATGCATAAAAAATTACAAAATCGTAAATTCGACATCTTTTTAAAAAAAAAAAGTACTATTTTTCACCGTTTTTTTTGTTTCATTTTTGTTTAAAAAATTACTTTTTTAATAAGAAAAGTTTAAATCTTTAGTTATAAATAGAAAACAATACTATAAAGTAACTTCGTGGAAAGTTTGAGCAAATTCAGTCGTTTAGTTTTTAAATGTGAAGTTACGCCAATTCAAAAAATGTAGTTTTTAGAAAAACCCGTTTAAAGTTTGATTTGCACGGGCGGTGCGCTCTAAAATGAGTCACGCTCACAGGCTGTAGCTCTCATAGGACTTTGAATTTCACTTTAAAACTTTTGCACGATATTCATGAAG